>JAWQFJ010027010.1:0-27913 GCA_034096865.1 Theodoxus fluviatilis
TATTCCAAAACGAAATCGAATAAACGCGTCCCAGAATGTTTTTATGTCAAGCAAGTTTAAGTAATTTTGTAAACCAAAACTTTGTTTGATGAAGGAGAACCATCCGTACCTCTCGCTATTGACATTCTTAGCATTCCAGTCCTGGAGGTAGCAATCTTTCATTCTCTGCTTCAGTTGAAGCAAGAAACGTTTCTTGTCCCCAACTCCACCGCTCAGCCACACATATCCAAAACCAAGATGACACAAACACTTCTTCACCCACTCCGCCCAATTTCGGTCCCCTTTAATGTGGGAGTTCAAAACATCCAAAATGCTTGCTTGGGAAGTCTGTGACCACACATTCTACAGAGCTTCAACCAGTATTTAATAATTCTGCTACTGTTAATTGAAATAGGAAACCTACCGAGGTCCCCATATACCATTTTCCAAGAACTTCTTGCACACAAACGTGTGGGTTCCCTCCACCTTAAAATGCTTTTGGAGACCCCATATTTCCAACCCGTACAGGAGAGTTGCTTGCCCTTGTGCGTCAAACATACTTGTGAATACTTTGGTTTCTAAGCTACGCATGCACCACAGTGTTCTTAAAACATGCACGCCCTTTTGTTTCCCTCTCACTGCAAGATCGTCTAAGGTAGCCGCGATGGACAGCTTCGTTGTAAACACGTATCAAACGTATGTGTAATGATTAACCACCTCCAGCTGGGACCCTTCCAGGAACTATCTTTCTCCCAAAGCCAGGTGTCCACCTCTTCTAAACACCATAACTTTAGTTTTGTCGTTGTTAACCTTAAGATCTAACTTATTTGATACACTCACGAGTTTGTTAAGTTGGTTCTGAAGCCCTACAGGTGTAGTGGCTAGCAACGCCACGTCGTCGGCAAATAGTAGTAAAAACACTTCCATCATGCCGGGTACCATCTGTACCCCGTGTTTGCCTTTCTTTCTTACATAGTTTGCGACCGTGTTAATGTACAAAGAAAAAATTGAAAGACTCTCAATTGCCCCTTGTTTTACAGCAGCTGGGCAATTAAAGGCTTCAGATAGCTCTTGGCCCCAACGAACGCGTGCTTGGACATTGGTGTAGATGGCCTTTAACATTAACAGGAATTTTGTAGAAAGACGAGCGTCTTTAAGAACTTCCCATAATTTCTTCCGGTTGACGGTTGACGGAGTCGAATGCCTTTCTGTAGTCTACAAACGCAACATAGAGTTTACCATGCCTATCACCATATACAGACTTCAGTATCATAGAGTACAATGTACATACATGGTCAACTGTAGAGTACTCGGATCGTAACCCAGCTGTTCGTCGTATATCTTATTTTACTGCTCCATCCCAACACGTCTTGCAAGGCTGGGGGTAAAGACCGTACTTAGTGCACATCGTAACGATATGCCCCTATAGTTCTCCACGTTTTGCACGTCTCCCTTCTTGTGCAATGAGATAATCACTGATTTTGACCATGCCTCCGGAAAATAAATAGCATAAAGAGTTTGGTCAGAAATGTGTTTTTTCATGAGCTGCCTTATGACAACCTCCAGGCAGCCCGTCGAGACCGGGTGCCTTCTTGTGTTTTAATCTACCTATGGCATGGCGCTACTGACTTCCTCAATACTAATCTCACCGTCTAATAATTCATGTCGCACCACTTCCAGATATGACTCTTCGTATTCGTCATGGTCACGGGCGCGGAACATTGCCTCGAAGTAAGACTTCCAATCATCAATAGGGATGTTTGGTCGAGGACTAGAGCGTCGTGTGAAGCTTCTTACAACAGCCCAGAATGAGTGAGAATTTTGCAGAATTTTCACAAGTGTGTTACGCACTTCCTCGAAATAACTGCGTTTCTTTTTTCTAATAAGGTCTGTGTACCTGCGTCGGTTCTGTATGTAGATTTCTTTGCTACCTGCTAATTTGAACTTCTTGAAAATGTTCAGAGACTTGAGGGCCATACTTTTACTTTTAATACAGTCTACAGTCTTTGTCAAACCACGGAGATTGTGGACTACGTGGTGTTTTGTCATGGACCCTTATTTCCTTTTTTAAGCAGTCAGCACATCAGGTCAGCATTTCAGTAAACCTCGCGACAGCGACATCAATAGAGCTTTCAATCGATGTCAATGCTCTTGCGAGCTGGTTACTGGACTCATGTGATTCTGCTCTATCCTTAATTACCTCTATTTTGCTATTGTCCCAACACAACTTTGCATATGTTCTGGTTTGCCTGGATGGCATGGCATGTGGTCGGGGGGTTCCAACAACAATTTCGAGAGGCAAGTGATGTGACTCTACTCGAGAGACTACACGCAGGTCTATACTGTATGGGAGATACCGGACGATAATCAAACCATAATCGATTACACTGTCTCCATGTGGAGATATGTTCGTAAATCTACCCAAGCTGTCACTGAGTGTATATCCGTTCAGCTCCACAACATGATGCACTTGGCACAAGTTCCTCAGCATCCTCCCAAAGACGTTAAAGGTCCTATCCTGCGTCATTCTTGGGGAATTGAAGTCTTTGCATGTGTGATGGTACGTAGTGGTAAGGTTGATAACAGACAGATTTCCAAAGTGATGGTCGGTGGCTATGTTGAGAACAGATTGTCTCAAAACGTTTAACAGTTCATTCTTTTAATTCTTTTCTGACGGTCAGGACTGGAAACAGATTTTCCAAAAAGCGTTTGACCGTTACAATAACGGTTAGGCACATTGGTTCCTACTCACCCAGACGCCAAGGTCTTGAAATCTATGAATCTATGAAAGACGTGAAAACCTACATCGTCCAGTGCCAGCACAATGACATAGAAAACAATAATACTACTTGCTAGTTTTTAACATACAGAACAGGGCGCGGTCCCTTACTTGAGGCTGTTCGTGGTAAAAATAAAATTCAACGCGCTCTGAATTACAATCTAAGCTGGTATTTATAAGTTCCTGGACATGGATACGTCACAATGAAATAGTTTTGTCCAATCGCACAGGGTAGGATATACTGTCCAATACGTCGAGTACACAATGACCAATCGTCTCCATGTGCAATACCTCCTTCAAGTCAACGTCATATTGGCATTTTACAATTATTACGTCATCAGTCGATCTCTGATTGAATACTGCGTGGCACGGCAAACTGAGATCCAAACTTAAATATGGTGGTGGTCTTTCAAGGAGACACAGTCTTGGCCAATTCTCATGAGCGCACTCTAGTCGCTAGTCATACGTTAGTCTCCGGCGTATTTTTTAAATGTCGGGCGCGCCCTAGCGAGAGCATCGCCTTTGATTTGCAAGCGCTGAGCCTCCGTCCTCTTCGGTCGTGTGCGTGGCAAGACGGCCATAGTCTCGATCCACCATCCACACAAGTATGCAAGGTTAAAACAGCCGCGCTTGAAACGTGTCTAGTGCTTACCTCGGCGGCCAGGGGGGCCTCGTTGCAAGACACGAAAGTGACAAGTAGGCCCCCTGGAAGAGAAAAGTGGCTCTGTATGTTTCAATGAAAATTGTGTCCCCTGGAAATGTTGTAAGCGTCTGTCCCCGAACGCACTGATGCCGAGGTGTCCTGCAATAGGCATACATGGTTGTGATGTTTGCTGCTGGTCAGTACACCTTTACTTCATCAAAACTTCGAATTTCGGCCACGTGTTTTGGCAGGCTAGTGTCGCATTGACATTCCCCTGGGTCGTACGACACTGTCCCGCACAAAGGCAGAAGATCTAGGAGGTGTGGCGATGTTTGGGTCTGCAATCTTGTGTGGATGGTGGGATGAAGTTAGGCAGTCCCTGCCCTGCCAATCGGAGGAGGACGGGGTCAATCGCTGCAACCTGCCCCGAGTTGCCATTTTCTGTTTGCATTCTATCAGAACTTTTTTCTGCAGCGGTTTTCAGTGCATTCGCTCCAGAGTTTTTGGTCAAACATTCACTGATGGTTTTCTGTGGTTTTTTTCCTGGCTGAATGCAACCAAGATAGTTCATTTGCACGACTATATTCTCCAGTCATCTCCACCCGTTCCTCATCTTGAGTTCTGTCGTTGGAAGTGAACAGTTCTCCCTGCACCTCTGATTCGAGTTCGTCCATCAATTCTTCGTCTTCGCCAGACGAGTCTCCGTCACTGGGTGTCCCCAAGGAGTGGTGACAGAGATCCTCGTCTTGGTCTACTGACGGTAGCACCTGTTGTTGTGACTGGATCAGGAACCTCTCGTCTGGTTCGATAGGTGCAGTAGAAACGGCTTCGTCTCTGCACGAAAGTGTTGCTCGTAGCTTTTGCCAAGAACTAACACCCTCAATCCGCATTTCATGGATGGGATTTCTCCATTTTTCAGAGTGCCTGTCGATGGGATTCTTCTGATAATCTTGAATGTTTCCCGTTTTCTTTGAAGATTCAGGGTGCTCATTCCTAGACCCACATGGATCTCTAAATGGATGCTGTTCTCTGCTCAGGGCTGTTCCACATTGTCTCTGGGACTCGTAGCTGTCGGGATGGCCCCACGTTCCAAAATTAACGGTGTCTTCCAGGCTCCTGGCTGTCGGAATGGGCCCACGTCCCAGCATTCACGTGGTGACTTCCAGGCTCCTGGCTGTCGGAATGGGCCCACGTCCCAGCATTCACGTGGTGACTTCCAGGCTGCTGGCTGTCGGAATGGGCCCACGTCCCAGCATTCACGTGGTGATCGTGGCGGGCGCCTTCACCCTGCATCCTTGCAAAGCCATGAGGTAACATTGGAGGTTGTCTCCAAGCCTCGTAGCTATCGAGATGGGCCCATGTTCCAAGCTCCTCATGCTGAACATGTCTTGTGTCTTCACCCTGCATCCTTGCAAAGCCATGAGGTAACATTGGAGGTTGTCTCCAAGCCTCGTAGCTATCGAGATGGGCCCATGTTCCAAGCTCCTCATGCTGAACGTGTCTTGTGTCTTCACCCTGCATCCTTGCAAAGCCATGAGGTAACATTGGAGGTTGTCTCCAAGCCTCGTAGCTATCGAGATGGGCCCATGTTCCAAGCTCCTCATGCTGAACATGTCTTCTGTCCTCACCCTACTTCCACGACTGGCACTGAGCTGGCATTGAACCCATGCCTTCATGTTCATAACTCCATTCTGGAGCATACTGGTTCCTGTTGTCGGCCCTCTTCCTTCGCCTTTCTTGCCTTTGGGGTTTGAAGGACTGACGTTGGCGATATGTAGGATGGCTAGGTCTGTCGTCCTGAAACCAAAGTTTATTGCCACGAAAAAAGGCGTGGTGTCCTTGATCGCGGAGGTCGCTGAGGATTTATGCTTGCCTCCTGGTGAGTTCACTGGCGATCTTGATTCAAGAGAGAGAGAGAGAGAGAGAGAGAGAGAGAGAGAGAGAGAGGGAGGGAGGAGGGAGGGAGGGAGGGAGGGAGGGCGGGAGGGAGGAGGGAGGGAGGGAGGGATGGAGGGAGGGAGGGGAGGGAGGGAGGGAGGGAGGGGGGAGGGAGGGAGGGAGGGAGGGAGGGGAGGAGAGAGAGAGGAGAGAGGAGAGAGAGAGAGAGAGAGAGAGAGAGAGAGAGAGAGACGAGAAGAGAAGATGAGATTAAGGAGAGAGAAGAGAGAGAGAGAAAGAGAGAGAAGAGAGAGAGAGAGAGGGGGGGTGGAGAGAGAGAGAGGGAGGGAGGGCGGAGGGAGGAGGGAGGGAGGGAGGTGTGGAGGGAGGGATGGAGGGAGGGAGGGAGGGAAGGGAGGGAGAGAGATAGAGATAGAGAGAGAGAGGGAGGGAGGGAGGGAGGGAGGGAGGGAGGGAGAAGAGAGAGAGAGAGAGAGAGAGAGAGAGAGAGAGAGAGAGGGAGAGAGAGAGAGAGAGAGAGAGAGAGAGAGAGAGAGAGAGAGAGAGAGAGAGAGAGAGAGAGAGAGAGAGAGAGAGAGAGAGAGATTCTTTTCTTTGATTCTTTATTCTTTATTTATCAAGGATGAAATTTTAGGCATTTCTGCCTTTCTTACAAATTGTCCTTGCTCATAAAGAAATGAAAACATTGATAATTAAGACACAAAATACACAGTAGCTAATCCATGTACAACAGTTGGTAAGATATATGAAGAATATGATCAACAATGACAAAGATTTTAGTATATGTCTTTGACAGCTGTCAGCTCAGTGAGTCTTTAAGATCAAGCAATACGTGTCATATGTACAGGCGACAGAAGTGAGATCATCTGAATAGATAATCACGTATGGATGCTTTAAAAGACGTCAAGGAAGTATTGTTCCTAAGGTGCAATGGAAGTGTATTCCATATCATAACACCTGAATATGTAATACTGCCTTTGAAAATGTCTATTCTAGGTTGTGGTAGAATGAAAGTGTTGCGAGATAGTGAATGGCTTGTTTGGGGACGAATGAAGAGATCAGTAAGATACTTTGGTGCTTGTGAATGAGCAATTTTGTGCATAAGGATGCATTTATTGAGGACGAGGTGTTTTTGGAAGGGTAGTAAGCCAAGATTTTTTATCTTTTCATCCGTAGACAATGTTGAGTCGGAAATGGTAACCTTGGCAGCTCGTCTGTACAGTGATTTAATCTTGTTCAAGTGCACTGCCATAGAGCCATCCCATACTACAGATGCAAAATTAATATGGGAATTTATGTGTGCGTGAAAAAACATTATGCATGCATTGGTGGTGACAAAATGCCTCAGTTTGGAGAGAAGGAAAATGTTCTTAGCAATAGTTTTGCATAAGGAATTGACATGTTGTTCCCAAGTTAGTTGTTCATCAACAATTATGCCTAGCACTCTGTGTTCAGAAACTTGCTCAATGATTTCATTTTCTAGCATAAGGTTGATGGTTAGGGATTGTCGTTGACGTTTTTGTCTTGTAGTTAGGATCATGCACTTGGTTTTTGAGGGGTTTATGACCATTCTATTTGATGAACACCATTTTTGTAAATCATCAAGGGTAACGTTCAGGGTGCATTGGATGGAATTTATGCTTCTGTCACTTACGCTGATAATGGTGTCATCTGCAAACATAGTGCATTTGATACTTTCATTTGATATACTCAATGGTAGATCATTGATATACAAGCTAAAGAGCAATGGACCTAAAATTGAGCCTTGTGGAACCCCTGACTTTACCAATCGTCTCGAGGAATACGACCCGTTGACATAGACACATTGGCTTCTATGCGTCAAGTATGATCGGAAGAAGGAGACTGATGTTGGATTTTTCAAGTACATCGAGAGTTTATCAAGGAGAATTTCGTGGTCAACTAGGTCAAATGCCTTTTTCAAGTCCAAGAAAATGGTACCAGACAGTTCATGGTTGTTTATGGCTGATAGCCAGTCATTCACCAGGAAGGATAAGAGAGAGAGAGAGAAATTCCTTGTAGTAGGGGGGCGACTAGATAATGGACGGATTTGTTTATCGACTGACTGCCAGTACTAAACGTTCGCCTCAGAAAGTACATGCCACTCACTGCGTAACTTTCGCCCGCTGTCCCGCAGCCTTCTTCAGCGCGAACGCTGGACAGGAGAGCGCTGGACAGGAGAGCGCTGGACAGGAGAGCGCTGGACAGGAGAGCGCTGGACAGGAGAGCGCTGGACAGGAGAGCGCTGGACAGGAGAGCGCTGGACAGGAGAGCGCTGGACAGGAGAGCGCTGGACAGGAGAGCGCTGGACAGGAGAGCGCTGGACAGGAGAACGCTGGACAGGAGAGCGCTGGACAGGAGAGCGCTGGAGTCAGTGAACGCCACCGCTAGCGAACTCACGGCAGAGACAAAATTAGCGAGGAGAACACCGAGGGCAGATTTGTTTACCTACAAATCATATCATAAACAAGGAGACAAACAAATAACAAGCAAGCAGACAGATGGGGGAAAGTCGAGTCAGTCTGGAACCCCACATTGTCCCACAAACAACTTCTCTGTGCTCTGTGGAGTCTCCGAGGAGAGGGGGAGGCATTTATGACGGAGCCATGCACTCCTAGATTTCCGATGCAATTTGGCTCGCGAGTGTTCGTCCACAAATCTCCTTGCTCCGACAGCGAGCTAATGTGCAGACGTCCCGGTAGCCTTATGTAGGCCTACTGTATGAAGCGGGTGTGTCTTTGTCTAATACGTTCTCATCCTACGTCATAAACAATTAGGAGGTGTGTCATTACGGTACATAACAGATTTACCGACGTGTTTGATTTGAGATACGTTCATATTGCAGATTGTTTTTCTGCCTCGTACAAAACCTAGCTTCCCAACGCTTCATGTAGTGGAGAAGTTTGTGTTTACACACTGCTGTGAGGAGCTTGCAGAGTTCGACACGCTCGGATGAATAACTTTTGAGGGGCAAAAGCGAACGAAAACAGACTGTAGCAAAATATTGCCAAAGTTTATGGTGTGGGCGCAGCCGTAATCTGGCCTTGTTTCCGCAGTGTGTACATCGCACTTTGGGCTGTGGTGTCATCTCCAGTGTACTTAGGTGTCCTCGTCGAAACTAGAGTTTGCTCCACTCTGTGTGTGATGTGTGGTGGTGTGTGTGTGTGTGTGTGTGTGTGTGTGTGTGTGTGTGTGTGTGCGTGCATGCATGCGTGCGTGTGTGTGTATGTATGTGATGTGTGGTGGTGTGTGTGTGTATGTGTGTGTGTGTGTGTGTGTGTGTGTGTGTGTGTGTGCGTGCGTGCATGCATGCGTGCGTGTGTGTGTATGTATGTGATGTGTGGTGGTGTGTGTGTGTATGTGTGTGTGTGTGTGTGTGTGTGTGTGTGCTGTGTGGTGGTGTGGTGTGTGTATGTGTGTGTATGTGTGTCGTATGTGTATGTGTCTATGTGTGTGTGATGTATGTTGGTGTGGTGTGTGTGTGTGTGTGTGTGTGTGTGTTTGTATGTGTGGTGGTGTGGTGTGTGTGTATGTGTGCGTATGTGTGTGTATGTGTGTGTATGTGTGTGTGTGATGTGTGGTGGTGTGGTGTGTGTGATTGTGTGTGTGTGTGTGTGTGTGTGTGTGTGTGTGCGTGCGTGCGTGTGTGTGTGTGTATGTGTGATGCGTAGTGGTAGTGTGTGTGCTTGCGTGTGTGTGTGTGTGTTTGTGTGTGTTTGTATATACTCTCTGTGAGTATGTGTGTGTATATGTGTGTATGTGTGTGTGTGTAAGTCTGTGTGTGTGTGTGTGTGTGTGTGTGTGTGATGCGTGGCAGTGGGTGTGTGTGGAGGTGGATGGAGGTAGGTGAAAGTGTGTGGCAGTGGGTGTGTGTGGAGGTGGATGGAGGTAGGTGAAAGTGTGTGGCAGCGTCAGGTGGGTGGCAGTGTAATGCAGTGTGTGTAATGTGTGGCAGTGGTAGAGGTGGGTGAAGGTGGGTGGAGGTGTGTGGCAGTGTAATGTAGGGGTGTGTGGGTATATGTGTGTGCGAGTGGGGTGGGTGCAGGTGGTGGGGGGGCGGGGGGGTGAGGTGGGTGGTGCGGTGGGGGGGCAGGTGGGTGGCAATGTCATGTCGTGTTGGCTGTAATGTGTGGCAGTTGGTAGAGGTGAGGTTGATAGGATGGGTGGAGGTGTGTGGCAGTGTAATGCAGTGTGTGTAATGTGTGGCAATGGTAGAGGTGGGTGAAGGTGGGTGTAGGTGGGTGGCAGTGTAATGCAGTGTGTGTAATGTGTGGCAGTGGTAGAGGTGGGTGAAGGTGGGTGGAGGTGGGTGGCAGTGTAATGCAGTGTGTGTAATGTGTGGCAGTGGTAGAGGTGGGTGAAGGTGGGTGGAGGTGGGTGGCAGTGTAATGCAGTGTGTGTAATGTGTGGGCAAGTGGTAGAGGGTGGGTGAAGGTGGGTGGAGGTGGTGGCACGTGTAATGCAGTGTGTGTATGGTGGGCAGTGGTGTGAGGGGTGGGTGACAGGGTGGAGGGAGCGTGGGTGGAGGGTGGGGTGGAGTGTGTGGGTCAGTGTAATGCAGTGTGTGTATGTGGGGCAGTGGTTGAGGTGGGTGAAGGTGGGTGGAGGTGGGTGGCAGTGTAATGCAGTGTGTGTAATGTGTGGCAGTGGTAGAGGTGGGTGAAGGTGGGTGGAGGTGGGTGGCAGTGTAATGCAGTGTGTGTAATGTGTGGCAGTGGTGGAGGTGGGTGAAGGTGGAGGGAGGTGGGTGGAGGTGGGTGGAGGTGTGTGGCAGCGTCAGGTGGGTGGCAGTGTAATGCAGTGTGTGTAATGTGTGGCAGTGGTAGAGGTGGGTGAAGGTGGGTGGAGGTGGGTGGCAGTGTAATGCAGTGTGTGTAATGTGTGGCAGTGGTGGAGGTGGGTGAAGGTGGAGGGAGGTGGGTGAAGGTGGGTGGAGGTGGGTGGCAGTGTAATGCAGTGTGTGTAATGTGTGGCAGTGGTAGAGGTGGGTGAAGGTGGGTGGAGGTGGGTGGCAGTGTAATGCAGTGTGTGTAATGTGTGGCAGTGGTAGAGGTGGGTGAAGGTGGAGGGAGGTGTGTGGCAGTGTAGTGCAGTGTGTGTAATGTGTGGCAGTGGTAGAGGTGCGTGAAGGTGGGTGGAGGTGTGTGGCAGTGTAATGCAGTGTGTGTAATGTGTGGCAGTGGTAAAGGTGGGTGAAGGTGGGTGGAGGTGGGTGGCAGTGAGTGGAGGGAGTGAGAGAGGGGGTGTGAGAGTGGGTGTGAGAGAGTTTGTGAGAAAGTGGGTGTGAGAGAGTGGGAGTGAGAGAGCGGGAGTGAGAGAGTGGGGGTGAGAGAGTGGGAGTGAAGGAGTGAGAAAGTGGGAGTGTAAGAGTGGATGTGAGAGTGGGTGTGAGAGTGGGGGTGAGAGTGGATGTGCGAGTGGGAGTGAGTGAGCTGGTGTGAGAGAGTGGGTGTGAGAGAGTGGGTGTGAGAGAGTGGGAGTGAGAGAGTGGGAGCGAGAGAGTGGGTGTTAGAGTGGGTGTGAGAGTGGGTGTGCGAGTGGGAGTGAGAGAGGCCGGGGGTGTGAGAGTGGGAGTGAAAGAGTGGGTGTGAGAGAGTGGGTGTGAGAGTGGGAGTCAGAGAGTGGGAGTGAGAGAGTGGGTGTGAGAGAGAGGGTGTTAGAGAGTGGATGTAGAAGAGGCAGATGAGACAGGACAGGTACAGACGAATCACGTGACCGAGTGCTGACGAAATCCGCAGTCCACAGCAGTTGACGTGTCACTGGAAGCCTTGGTCTTGCCTTCCTGCAGAGCCTGTCTAGACAACCAGCGCCAAGGTCTGTACTCTTGGCACCGCAGACATGATTCGGTAGTGTCTTGTAGTCTCTGCAAGAATGGCAGCGTTGATACCACAGTTCCTTTCCCTGTCAAGACAGGAAATATAATCCTGTCCGTCTGCTCGCTCCCGTAGAGACCCAGCCTGGCCCGCTGTCTGTCAGACTCTGCGTGGTCCTCTCTAGTTAGTGCGCCTTGGAGCTTGCAAAGCACTAGATCGTGTAACACGCGAGATCAGGAGGGTCAGTAGCTAGCTGGGCTTTGCAACACTAAATGTGCTCGTTCTCTGTGGAGTCACGTCACGGCATGGGGGAGACTGGGATTAGAACTGCGTGGTCTCGCTCTCGTTCTGTCTCGCGTGGTTTTGATGGCAGTGGATGAAGGAAAGACAGCTGATTGCCTTCAAGACGATCTTCTCATCCTTCTGATTGTCATTCTCGCTTCCTGTCCTTCTTGTTCTCTTAGTTGTCCTCTTCGACCTTTCATTCTTCTTCGCCTTCTTTTATTTCTTCCTCCTCCTCCTCAATTTCCTCCCTATCATTTATTTCTTATTCCTTCTCCGCCTCTTCCTGCACCTCCATTTCCTCCACCATTTCTTTCAGCTCCACTTCCTGTTGTTGCTGTCTGTCAGTGAAACACCTGTCTTATCCTTGGGCTGACGTCACGGGCTGTGGACGGAAGTGCGTCATTATTACTCAATCTTAACAGCTGTCCCTCCCTCCCCCACCCCCTTCACTGCGATCATCTCCCCATCCACCCTAATTTCCTCTGTGTGTGTGTGTATGTGTGTGTGTACTTGTGTGTGTGTGTGTGTGTTTTTGGGTGCTTGTGTGTGCTTGTATGTGTGTATTTGTGTGTGTGCTTGTGTGTGTGTGTGTGTGTGTGTGCTTGTGTGTGTGCATGTGTGTGTTTGTGTGTATGTGTGTGCTTGTGTGTGTGTGTTTGTGTAGGTGTGAGTGTTTTTTTAACTGTATGGCGAACTAGTGTGTGGCAATAGACGCTAAGGTGGACACAAAAAACGCCACATAGACTCCCTCAAAGCCAATCTCAACTGGCGTATGATCAAACCAAGGGAGTTTGAGAAATGTGCCAGAAATCGAGAACGCTGGCGAGCCATGGTCCACCAAGCTGCCACCCACTTCGAGGAGGCCAGACGTCAACAAATCATCACAGCAAGAGAGCAGCGCCATCGACCTACACCAGCAGGGACCGAGTTCCAGTGTCCCCACTGCCACAGACTCTGCGCCTCCAGACTGGAGTTGTGGGCCCACATGCGAACTCAGAGATAAATTCCTGTGCCGGAGCGCCTTCTTCGGACACGAAACGGGCCAACAAACAAGCAATTGTGTGTGTGTGTGTGTGTGTGTGTTCGTGCACGTGCGTGTGCTTGTGCGCGTGTGTGTGTGTGCGTGTGCGTGTGTGTGTGTACGTGTGTGTGTGTGCGTGTATGTGTATTTGCGTGCGTGCGTGCGTGCGTGCGTGTGTGCGTGCGTGTATGCTTGTATGCATGTGTGTGCGTGCGTGTGTGTGTGCGTGCATGCGTTTGTGCGTGCGTGCGCGCGCGCGCGTGTGTGTTTCAGGGCAGGCTGGCAAACAGAGCAGCCTTTCAGAGCTATCTGTCGGCAGTTGTCAATGGGGGAATTCCCAGACGACTGAAAGTGACTTTGTTGGCTTCTCCTTGACCTAGGACTTTGACATCGTTGCTTCTCCACGTCTGTGTGTACTGTTTCCTCTTTCACAGGCAGGACAGCAATGGAGCTTGGGAAGCGTTCTGTCACGTGACTTGCACGTCATGCAAAGTCTTTCCCTGCGTTCCGTTGCAGTCTGCTTCATCTCTGCTACGACGTAGCATGCTCAGGAGTTTCGATTGGTTGCTTTCTTTAATTACTTAAAAAGCGCGTTACCATTAAAAGTAACGGGTTTGTGAGGCCCTCTTTGGATACACGAATCCTCTAAATGATTTCACATTCAATTATATCCCTCTTGATCGAATAGACAACTTCAAAAATGCATTAGGGTCGAAAATCCATTAGTATCAAAAGGGAGATAACCATCACCTGTCATAAAGGAAGGTCAAGGGAATCCCAAAATGTGTGTCGTCTGCTACTTCGTTTCACGCATGGGTATAATGCCCACGTGTACTACTGATATCAAACAAGACATACAATCCACTCTGCCACAGTGATGAGAGCACGAAAACATGCATTTTTTCGAAATTTGACAGCAATCGGCACGTTTGCCACGTTCATGGTATGTAAACTTCATGGCTCGAAGCATGTTTACTGTGCAAGTCCGTGGAGTGACTTCCAATTAGCTCTGTTTAGTATGAGCCAATCAAATGCGGCTACGGGTTCTGTAGTTTCATCGTTGCTAGGCACAGCAGGTGGCGCACTCTAGTGTGAAGCATTTAGAGCGCCTTCTGAGATGCTCGAGCTGCTGCGCGACCTTGAGAGGAAGTTGACCTCTGCCACTGGGTGAAACGTCACCAAAGATTGTGTATAAACGATAATCAACCCTAATGCTTTTATTAAGTCGTTTTTTATCAAGAGGGATACATTTGAGTGTGAAATAATTTTGGGGATTCGTGTATTCAAAGAGGGCCTCCAAAACCCTATACTTTTAATGATAATGTGCTTTATAAGTTATTAAATAAAACCAACCAATCAAAACTCCTGAGGCTGCTACATCGTAGCAGAGATGAAGCAGAGTGCCACGGAACGCAGGTTTTGTGCGGGCAGGACGGCGCCAAGGCTGTTGCTGAACTGTCACTCACGCCACCCACCACATGCGCCATCCTCTCGCGGGACGAGAGGCACGCTTCCTTTCTAAAGTATGTTTTAAGAGATGAGCACTTTCGGCGAGCGCTTATGTGGAGAGGTTCAAATGGGAGAACAGTATTGGGCTTCCCGAGTGCTCGCTGTGAGCGCTCATTTCTGAACGTTTTAAAACACCTTTAGGAATAAAACGCGCCTTTGGTCACGCGACAGGATGGCGTATGGCGCGTGAGGATTGCCTCTGAGAAAACCGCATCAAAACTAAAGGCGCCTACACACGTTACGTTTTTCAAGCTGGTTTTGCTCCCGATCCGGCTGACCGTGCGTGTAAAAAGCGGGTTGACAGCCACACGCAACGATTACACCCACACCGCGAACTGGAGCGATGTTCATTTACGCGAAGCAAAGTCAGAATTTAGAGTTACGCCCCTTTCATGAGACTATGACAACAGACGCTTTGACGTATGCGTGTGACCTGCCTGTCGGATTTGCAAAATGCAGAACTTTCCCGACCTACTGATGCATTCAACATACAGCTTTGATAAATTAATGCTGTTCATGGCTTACATTTTCTTGAGATGGGGTTTCTAGTATCCCGAAATACAGCGTTTTCTGTGTGAAGACACGATGGAGCGGTGCCGATCGACATTCTTTGCCGGTGTAGATTTGCATTGACCAGCATTCGATTTGTAAAAAGTTGAAGCTTTACCGACCTACTGATGCATTCAACATACAGCTTTGATAAATTAATGCTGTTCATGGCTTACATTTTCTTGAGATTGGGTTTCTAGTATCCCGATATACAGCGTTTTCTGTGCGAAGACGCGATGGATCGGTGGCGATCGACATTCTTTGCCGGTGTAGATTTGCATTGACCAGCATTCGATTTGTAAAAAGTTGAAGCTTTACCGACCTACTGATGCATTCAACATACAGCTTTGATAAATTAATGCTGTTCATTGCTTACATTTTCTTGGGATGGGCTTTCTAGTATCCCGAAATACAGCGTTTTATGTGCGAACACGCAACGAAGCGGGTGGAGCAGATTGAATGATATTGTTGGAAGCGTAGATCTGCCTCGACCTGCATTCGATTTGTAAAAAGTTGAAGCTTTCACGACCTACTGATGCATTCAACATACAGCTTTGATAAATTAATGATGTTCATGGCTTACCTTTTCTTTGGATTGGTTTGTAGTATCCCCAAATACACCTTTTCCTGTCTGAAGCGAAGACAGCGTCCGCCATTAAAATTGGCGACTAAGTCGCCACAACGCGAGATCTCGCGTTGCCGGGCATATGAACCGGTCCGGACGGGGTCGGGAAATAGAGCCAGCCCTAGTCACAAGAACCGTGCCGGATTAGTCCACGGTTTCGATTTTTGACTGGATCGGCAGCAAAACCGGGGGACAACCGGTACGAGTGTAGGCACCTTAACGTGATCACAAGTCACTTGCAAATAAGTTTTTGCTCAGGTGGGTTTGCAGAGCGTGCATTTCGTGCAGAAAGTTCTACAGCAGTGACACCTGCATTTCTGTGTCTCATTTGCACCCAGTTTATTTCTCAAGGTCGCTCTCTGCCCATCATTTCCTGCGTTACAGTGTGCTCGCTGTTCTTCGCGGTTGCGAAGGTTTTGTAGTCCAGCCACCAGCACTGTTGTGTGTGCATGGTCTGCCTTGCCTCGTCCAGAGCTCACTACCGCCACAGCGCTACGCACCTGAGCCTCCACTTTCCTCCGCGTGTGTGTTGCTGTCTTTGGAGAAGATGTCACCTCTTTAAAAGAGCTTTTGAAGATTTTTTGAAGAATAGATGGCAAGCAGGCCATTTCTGACGGCTGACGGGCAATTGAGGCTACGACCCAGTCACTCTACACAATACAGACTGACTACAGTCACACTACACAACACAGCACATACTTCAGTCACACTATCTTGAAAACAGGAGCCGGTGTTGGTGGTGATGAACATGATCAACTCAAGATATGCAGAAAGATTGTGCCTCCGGTTCTCACAGCAACTCAGGAATCACATAGCCTTTCACTGACGAAGGAGCCTACTTGGCCCCGAAAGCTCTGAAAATAATATTTTTTTTTGTAGTTGGACAAAGGTCTCTATTACTTCTTTTCAGTCACACTACACAGCATAGCATATACTTCAGTCACACTACACAACACAGCACATACTTCAGTCACTCTACACAATCCAGACTGACTACAGTCACACTACACAACGTGGCACATACTTCAGTCACACTACACAACATAGCACATACTTCAGTCACACTACACAACACAGCACATACTTCAGTCACTCTACACAATACAGACTGACTACAGTCACACTACACAACACAGCACATACTTCAGTCACACTACACAACACAGCACATACTTCAGTCACACTACACAACACAGCACATACTTCAGTCACACTACACAATACAGACTGACTACAGTCACACTACACAGTGCAGCACATACTACAGTCACACTACACAACACAGCACATACTTCAGTCACACTACACAATACAGACTGACTACAGTCACACTACACAACACAGCACATACTTCAGTCACACTACACAACACAGCACATACTTCAGTCACACTACACAACACAGCACATACTTCAGTCACTCTACACAATACAGACTGACTACAGTCACACTACACAACACAGCACATACTTCAGTCACTCTACACAATACAGACTGACTACAGTCACTCTACACAATACAGACTGACTACAGTCACACTACACAACACAGCACATACTTCAGTCACTCTACACAATACAGACTGACTACAGTCACACTACACAACACAGCACATACTTCAGTCACACTACACAACACAGCACATACTTCAGTCACTCTACACAATACAGACTGACTACAGTCACTCTACACAATGCAGACTGACTGCAGTCACTCTACACAATACAGACTGACTACAGTCACTCTACACAATACAGCACATACTTCAGTCACTCTACACAACACACCACATACTTCAGTCACTCTACACAATACAGACTGACTACAGTCACACTACACAACACAGACTGACTACAGTCACTCTACACAATACAGACTGACTACAGTCACTCTACACAATACAGACTGACTACAGTCACTCTACACAATACAGACTGACTACAGTCACACTACACAACACAGCACATACTTCAGTCACTCTACACAATACAGACTGACTACAGTCACTCTACACAATACAGACTGACTACAGTAACTCTACACAATACAGACTGACTACAGTCACACTACACAACACAGCACATACTTCAGTCACTCTACACAACACAGACTGACTACAGTCACTCTACACAATACAGACTGACTGCAGTCACTCTACACAACACAGACTGACTACAGTCACTCTACACAATACAGACAGACTACAGTCACACTACACAATACAGACTGACTACAGTCACTCTACACAATACAGACTGACTGCAGTCACTCTACACAACACAGACTGACTACAGTCACACTACACAATACAGACTGACTACAGTCACTCTACACAATACAGACTGACTGCAGTCACTCTACACAACACAGACTGACTACAGTCACACTACACAACACAGACTGACTACAGTCACACTACACAATACAGACTGACTACAGTCACTCTACACAACACAGACTGACTACAGTCACACTACACAACACAGACTGACTACAGTCACACTACACAATACAGACTGACTACAGTCACACTACACAATACAGACTGACTACAGTCACTCTACACAATACAGACTGACTACAGTCACTCTACACAACACAGCACATACTTCAGTCACTCTACACAATACAGACTGACTACAGTCACTCTACACAATACAGACTGACTACAGTCACTCTACACAATACAGACTGACTACAGTCACTCTACACAATACAGACTGACTACAGTCACTCTACACAATACAGACTGACTACAGTCACTCTACACAATACAGCACATACTCAGTCACTCTACACAAAACAGACTGACTACAGTCACCTACACAATACAGACTACTCAGTCACTCTACACAAACAGACTGACTACAGTCACTCTACACAATACAGACTGACTACAGTCACTCTACACAATACAGACTGACTACAGTCACTCTACACAATACAGACTGACTACAGTCACTCTACACAATACAGACTGACTACAGTCACACTACACAATACAGCACATACTTCAGTCACTCTACACAATACAGACTGACTACAGTCACTCTACACAACACAGCACATACTTCAGTCACTCTACACAATACAGACTGACTACAGTCACTCTACACAACACAGCACATACTTCAGTCACTCTACACAACACAGACTGACTACAGTCACTCTACACAATACAGCACATACTTCAGTCACTCTACACAACACAGCACTGACTTCAGTCACTCTACACAATACAGACTGACTACAGTCACTCTACACAACACAGCACATACTTCAGTCACTCTACACAACACAGACTGACTACAGTCACTCTACACAATACAGACTGACTACAGTCACTCTACACAACACAGCACATACTTCAGTCACTCTACACAATACAGACTGACTACAGTCACTCTACACAACACAGCACATACTTCAGTCACTCTACACAACACAGCACATACTTCAGTCACTCTACACAATACAGACTGACTACAGTCACTCTACACAATACAGACTGACTGCAGTAACTCTACACAATACAGACTGACTACAGTCACTCTACACAATACAGACTGACTACAGTCACTCTACACAATACAGACTGACTGCAGTCACTCTACACAATACAGACTGACTACAGTCACTCTACACAACACAGCACATACTTCAGTCACTCTACACAACACAGACTGACTACAGTCACTCTACACAATACAGACTGACTACAGTCACTCTACACAATACAGACTGACTACAGTCACTCTACACAATACAGACTGACTACAGTCACTCTACACAATACAGACTGACTACAGTCACTCTACACAATACAGACTGACTACAGTCACACTACACAATACAGACTGACTACAGTCACTCTACACAATACAGACTGACTACAGTCACTCTACACAATACAGACTGACTACAGTCACTCTACACAATACAGACTGACTACAGTCACACTACACAATACAGACTGACTACAGTCACTCTACACAATACAGCACATACTTCAGTCACTCTACACAACACACCACATACTTCAGTCACTCTACACAATACAGACTGACTACAGTCACTCTACACAATACAGCACATACTTCAGTCACTCTACACAATACAGACTGACTACAGTCACTCTACACAATACAGCACATACTTCAGTCACTCTACACAACACACCACATACTTCAGTCACTCTACACAATACAGACTGACTACAGTCACACTACACAACACAGACTGACTACAGTCACTCTACACAATACAGACTGACTACAGTCACTCTACACAATACAGACTGACTACAGTCACTCTACACAATACAGACTGACTACAGTCACACTACACAACACAGCACATACTTCAGTCACTCTACACAATACAGACTGACTACAGTCACTCTACACAATACAGACTGACTACAGTAACTCTACACAATACAGACTGACTACAGTCACACTACACAACACAGCACATACTTCAGTCACTCTACACAACACAGACTGACTACAGTCACTCTACACAATACAGACTGACTACAGTCACTCTACACAATACAGACTGACTACAGTCACACTACACAACACAGCACATACTTCAGTCACTCTACACAACACAGACTGACTACAGTCACTCTACACAATACAGACTGACTACAGTCACTCTACACAACACAGCACATACTTCAGTCACTCTACACAACACAGAATGACTACAGTCACTCTACACAATACAGACTGACTACGGTCACACTACACAATACAGACAGACTACAGTCACTCTACACAACACAGCACATACTTCAGTCACTCTACACAACACAGACTGACTACAGTCACTCTACACAATACAGCACATACTTCAGTCACTCTACACAATACAGACTGACTACAGTCACACTACACAATACAGCACATACTTCAGTCACTCTACACAATACAGACTGACTACAGTCACTCTACACAATAGTCACTCTACACAACACAGACTGACTACAGTCACTCTACACAATACAGACTGACTGCAGTCACTCTACACAACACAGACTGACTACAGTCACTCTACACAATACAGACAGACTACAGTCACACTACACAATACAGACTGACTACAGTCACTCTACACAATACAGACTGACTGCAGTCACTCTACACAACACAGACTGACTACAGTCACACTACACAATACAGACTGACTACAGTCACTCTACACAATACAGCTGACGCTCACTCACACACCGACTGACTACAGTTACACTACACAACACAGACTGACTACAGTCACACTACACAATACAGACTGACTACAGTCACTCTACACAACACAGACTGACTACAGTCACACTACACAACACAGACTGACTACAGTCACACTACACAATACAGACTGACTACAGTCACACTACACAATACAGACTGACTACAGTCACTCTACACAATACAGACTGACTACAGTCACTCTACACAACACAGCACATACTTCAGTCACTCTACACAATACAGACTGACTACAGTCACTCTACACAATACAGACTGACTACAGTCACTCTACACAATACAGACTGACTACAGTCACTCTACACAATACAGACTGACTACAGTCACTCTACACAATACAGACTGACTACAGTCACACTACACAATACAGCACATACTTCAGTCACTCTACACAATACAGACTGACTACAGTCACTCTACACAATACAGACTGACTACAGTCACTCTACACAATACAGACTGACTACAGTCACTCTACACAATACAGACTGACTACAGTCACTCTACACAATACAGACTGACTACAGTCACTCTACACAATACAGACTGACTACAGTCACTCTACACAATACAGACTGACTTCAGTCACTCTACACAATACAGACTGACTACAGTCACTCTACACAATACAGACTGACTACAGTCACACTACACAACACAGACTGACTACAGTCACTCTACACAATACAGACTGACTACAGTCACTCTACACAACACAGACTGACTACAGTCACTCTACACAACACAGACTGACTACAGTCACTCTACACAATACAGACTGACTACAGTCACACTACACAATACAGACTGACTACAGTCACTCTACACAATACAGACTGACTACAGTCACTCTACACAACACAGACTGACTACAGTCACTCTACACAATACAGACTGACTACAGTCACTCTACACAATACAGACTGACTACAGTCACTCTACACAATACAGACTGACTACAGTCACTCTACACAATACAGACTGACTACAGTCACTCTACACAATACAGACTGACTACAGTCACTCTACACAATACAGACTGACTACAGTCACTCTACACAATACAGACTGACTACAGTCACTCTACACAATACAGACTGACTACAGTCACTCTACACAATACAGACTGACTACAGTCACTCTACACAATACAGACTGACTACAGTCACTCTACACAATACAGACTGACTACAGTCACTCTACACAATACAGACTGACTACAGTCACTCTACACAATACAGACTGACTACAGTCACTCTACACAATACAGACTGACTACAGTCACTCTACACAATACAGACTGACTACAGTCACTCTACACAATACAGACTGACTACAGTCACTCTACACAATACAGACTGACTACAGTCACTCTACACAATACAGACTGACTACAGTCACTCTACACAATACAGACTGACTACAGTCACTCTACACAATACAGACTGACTACAGTCACTCTACACAATACAGACTGACTACAGTCACTCTACACAATACAGACTGACTTCAGTCACTCTACACAATACAGACTGACTACAGTCACTCTACACAATACAGACTGACTACAGTCACTCTACACAATACAGACTGACTACAGTCACTCTACACAATACAGACTGACTACAGTCACACTACACAATACAGACATACTACAGTCACACTACACAATACAGCACATACTTCAGTCACTCTACACAATACAGACTGACTACAGTCACTCTACACTACACACCACATACTTCAGTCACTCTACACAATACAGACTGACTACAGTCACACTACACAACACAGCATATACTTCAGTCACTCTACACAATACAGACTGACTACAGTCACTCTACACAATACAGACTGACTACAGTCACACTACACAACACAGCATATACTTCAGTCACACTACACAATACAGATACAGTTTACACTACACATGGATGCATGACACTTGCCCAGTAATTAGGACATATCGCATGGAAGACCTGTTCCCATGTTACTACCAGTACATGACACTTTAGAACATGACCCATGACACTTGACCCAGACCTAAATCGACTTTGCAATGTGAAGCCTGCGTTACCCACCATGTTTACTAACAGTCAACACTATACACGAGACATGACATTTGCCAAGCTACTAAACATGGTATGGAGGTCTCGTCCCATTGCTTGACAATTGCAGGCCTAGATATGTGCATTCGGTGGCCCCCCTGGTCCCTAATAGTTACCATAGTCACTACGTACTATCGTCCCACTATGGCAGTAGGTATGTCTTGAAGAGGTGCACAGACATGCATTTAGCGTGTCTTCAGAGATTTGTATTGATGTTCATTCCAAGAAACTTCTTCAGTGATCAGCTCTTTTGTTGACCTTCCACACTCGTAACATAGTTTCACACCACCCTACTACCTCTGCTCTGTCTGTCTCTACTGTCTGTCTTCTGTCTGTCCTGTCTGTCTGTCTGTCTATCCTTTTGTCTGTCCTTTTTCTTCGTCTGTCCTTTTGTCTGTCTGCTTCTGTCTGTCTGTCTGTCTGTTCTGTCTTTCAGTCTGTCTGTCCTGTCCTTTTGTCTGTCTGTCTGTCTCAGCCCCCTCCTCCCTTTCCCTCAACATCCCCCAACCCTCCCTTTTTTTTTTTTTTTTCACCACAAACCGCCCTTTCCCCCTTCTTCTCCCCTAACCCCTCCCATACTCAGGGCAGGATGAAAACTTTATGAGCAATCACGAAGAAAAAAACAAGCGATCACATGCACAATCATAACATTGTACTGTATCATGGTGGTTTTGAAATGTATGGGTAGGCTATGTATTTTTATGGCATCTCAAATGAAAGGATGCTCAATGACTTTTTCAATGTTTGAGGAAAGAGTTCATTACAACAGTTTCGCTACCCAGTAAACTGAAATAATTTTTTCAATTTTTAATAATGTACAAGAGAAAAACTGAGATTATCATTATTTCATTGTCTCTAGTGTAGTCTAAATAGTTTAGGCCTTTTTAGTCTTAGCTTGGCCTATCACAGTTTTGTATGTGAAGGAAGCACAGTGAAAGACTGGATCTTTGTTCTTCAGCGATCCGTAAGTTCAGAACACACAACAACCGAAAGGAATGTCGGACCCAGATAGTTGCCAATTGACTGACCACTGAGCCGGTCTAGGTCTCAGATGCACAGTAGAAGCTCCATCACAATCAGATCTCACAGCGTCAGCTAATAGAAGTCTATTTACCAGACTGCCTGTAATCTCCTAGAGATAGACGGACTAGTTTAATGCAGCGACCAGCTATCTCAGTCGATTAACTCTTCTAGCCGTCATAGTTGGTAAAACACTAAGCACGGAAACCATGAATACCATCCTGTAACATTTTACCCATCTTCCGTTGCTGTATAAGGACCGAACTAAAAAAACCTGCAGAAAAATGCGCTAACCAGCACATCCATCAATATTCATACCTTTGACTTTTACTAGATGCATTCAAAGCTAGATAATGCCACGCTTGCTGGCTAAATAATCATTTCAATCCAGAACTTAGTCCAACCCTAGCCCCTATATTAAAACGATTCCAACTCTATCCTGGGAAGAAGAGATGCTTCAGAAATCTGCTGAAGGCGATAGCTCAGGGGGAACCGTACGAGACACCTGGGTGGTTCTACGTCTAGCAATGCGTGACTTTTGTGAAACGGATTGACGAACTCCCGGCACCAGGATTCTGTAGAAGCCGTCTTCTTGTGAATGAAGCGGGTCCTGCGACCGTTCATCTGACCCTGGCAGCGGCCCCATCGGTCATACGCTTCAATGTGTTGAGGTCGATCTCACTGGCCCACCAGAGTGTGCCGCCGTTGCATGAGATAGAGGATGGTTGGGAAACGGACCATCATCAATCCTGGGTCATCTAAAGCACGACTGGCCTAGAGGCCAACGTCCGGAAGTGCGGATGCATCCATCCAGATTTGATAGGGCAGGACCACTCACGTCCAACCGGTGTATCATACCTTCCAGGGTAGGGCATAACGTCTTAGTGCACCCCGATTTTCGACACACATGAGAAGATACTCCGCACCAAGAAAGTTCGCTGTCTCATAAGGGAAGACATACAGAGACATTCCGCTCCTGTGAAAGCCAGATCACAACTCATTCTGCGATCGCACGCCGGGGGGGGAGGAATCAGTTTCAATTCCATCCATACCGGTCTTTTCACTAAGCAGTTCACGCCCTTCCAACCTCTTGCCCGAACCCAATCGTCGCGATCTCTACTCCCTGCCAAAGAATCATCAGAACTGAATGACATTGTCCAGCACTCAATATAATGCCGTCAAACAACTGTATGACGTAATCAGTGTCAAAGTTTTGTCAAGGTCAAATCATTCTCATTTAGTGGCTCGTAACACCTTCTCACCACAACAAACTATTTCCTAGGCATGGCTGGTTCTCTAATACTACATTTATTTGAGGTCATGGCTGGCTTCTACATTCTTACTTGTGCAGAAGGAACGTACCGAATCACAGCGGACCACAGGGAGCTAAGCTGGAATGGGGGGGGAGGGGTCATGGACAGGATGTGAATATGCGGATGCTACTGATAAGCCATGCCATGACGTTTGTAAACACCGTGCTTGTGGCTGGATAGTTACATCCAACTCGACCACTAGGTAATGAAAAGCGTACAATGGCGGCTCAGACTCGTCCGGCTTGCAAACAGTACCTTTATACAGAAGCTTAATAATACTTCCATTCAATACAAAGTGCTTACTATGATAAAAACAAATGAGATATTTTATTTATTTAATCCCCAACCAACCCCCACCCCACCCCCCATTCAGCCTATGTCAACAATCTAGTTGTCTGGAATTATTCTTGGTAAGTAAACTCCATATGCACTTGACCACACTCTCTCAAATTGCATTGATGTCCTCAAATGTGCAAGCATATGGCTTTTTTTTTTCCTGTGCAGCAGTCGCATTTGTTTTACATCTTTGGTTGGTCCCACGGGAATTTACGCACTTGCATATAGAAAAGAATGTTTATTCAACCAAGTGTTTCTTTCATAATGATAACTATATTACAAGTGACTGACAGTGCTGAAAAAACCCCAACTGAATCTTAGAGGTCTAATTGACGCTGCCATTGCTCTTCCCCAGTGTAGACCTTGTTGCTGACTTGCTGCATACAGCCTGACCTGCTGGAAGCAGGGCAATCAGAGCTTTACTTCTGTATTATGACTAGCTTTCACGGACTTTATCAGACATCTTATTGCAGCGGTGTCTCAGTTTCACATTTGTTGCCCCCTTGTTTTTTTGTTTATCCACCAAGCACACCTCTGATAATAGAGTGGACTATGGATGTGACAAATATAAGGCTTGGATGGGGATGCGCAAAACTGCTTACATTTTCCTGATAATGACCATTGTCTGATTGCCAGATTCCAGTCAAAAGGTGAACTTTTAGCCCCCACCACAAGAGTGTTGGCTCAGTGCCTTCTCAGGATTTCAATCTGGTTTCATAACAATCATGCATATGTCACCACTCATATGTGTTGCGCAATGAACAAAGATTGTCTCATGAGTACAATATAATAAGTGTTATATACAAATTAATAATCATATAATATACATTAAAAATAATATCATTCTACTGAGAATGACAATAACTCTGTATCAGTGAAATCATTATAGATTATTGTCCAAATAGGCAGGAAGAATAAACCATGAATGAGATACACAAAGTCAGATAAAACATTACCTTTGTCTTTTCTTAACCCCCTTAAGAGTTCACATTGCTTGCTATCCAAACCCTTTTCTGACCATGGACAAGCACATAAATGCATGCTATGCACACACACACATCACAGCATACACACAGAAAACACACACTCATTCACTAGTACACACATATTCACCAACCACACACACACACCCACACACACACATACACCCACACACATACACCCAAACACACACACGCACGACACAGACAAGGGATTATCATGAGGCATTCACACTGCCAAGAAGCTGTACCAACCATGCCAAGCATGACCATATAGCAGTCCAAAGAGGACTCGCTAGAGCTGTTGGATTTGAATTGTATTTTAAAGCAGTAAGAGAAAGCCGATGGGGACATTCGCAGAGAACTGGTGCCGGAAGGAACAATAAGCACACCCACATGTCATCAGGAATTACAGAGCTCAGGATATCTACTCTAATCACAAAGGAGAGGCAGGAAGAGCCTAATGCCCGATTAGTACTCAGGAGATGATTCTGCACTCAGGAGAGCATACTCTTTATCAATAGAAACATAGCAGCCACGCTGGGTATATTCCCGTACACGCTCGGCCAAAGACCGACAGTGGACTTCGTTGGGAGGACTAGCGTCATTAAGTGTTGCCATCTACGCAAACCGGAGGAACATGTTTGCAGGAGGGCTGCAGGTCTTCAAGCTGTAACAGCCTATGGCCACCGAATTTTGATGAATACTGGAAGGCCAGTAGGGCAGAAACAAGCAATTTCAGAAGGCCTCTGATCCACACAGATCTGAAAATAATTGAAGACTCATTAAAAGGTCATACTCTTACTGGTGAGTTTCTCCCAACGTTCGAGCATTTGTTTTCCCAACTATGTGGTTCAAAAAAAAGTGCATGTGGTGTGTATCACAGGCCTGGAGAACGCCCATAATCCCTTGGATGCTTGGCTCCGCTACAGTGAGATAATGCGATGGCTGGAGATCCAGTTTGGTTTGATGACATAAATGTGAGCTTTCTTGGGTCATTATCCTGAAAGTTCCGTTGTGCAGGCGGCAAGGAATAATTTTGTATGCAGCTATGTTCTGGAACAAATCAAGTAATTTCCTCCCGTGCACAGGCAAACAGCTTCCCCTGGACCTGGGAGTGGATCTTCCCAGCGTCCGACTAGGTGTGACCATGGTCAAACTGCAAAAAGGCGTATTTACCCAAATGGGTAAACTTGCCCATCCATGTCATTGTCGTTGCCATGGCCATCCAAGTCGAACCTTGAACATGAGCCATCCCAACCGGCAAATATCTGTGGGACACTTTTTGGCTAAAGTTGATTCAGAGGAGACAAGCACACTCAATAATAACGAAGCTGGAATAGAGGATGTCCCCTGTATTTTAGCAGATAGAGGTGGCACATGTGTAAAATAGCTTACTTGACCGACTGCACAAAGCTTTGCATCTAGCATAGCCAATTGCATACGCAAGCCTTTGCTCATTGGCAACATGGTCATCTAAAGACTGAATAGATAACGCCTTAAAAGGCCACTCCATTTGCCCAATTTTACTCATGCTCTATATCTGAATGATTGCCCAGGGGGGGCATTTCTGGAGCACTTCCACCCACAAGTGGCTGGGTCATTTATGCAACTCATCAGTAGGGGCCAAAGAAAAAAAGTTGTGGTTATGGTAACGTTGTGTGCTGTCCCATCTCCTCTGTCTTATGAGCACTGAGGGAATCTACTATTTAAGGACATGTTGGTCTGGCAGTCTCCATAGTGGCCGAGTTGCCCATGGG
>JAWQFJ010027011.1:0-17500 GCA_034096865.1 Theodoxus fluviatilis
ATGACGCCACGAGCATCCGGCGACACTTGTTTAAATAACTTCGCTGACGTCACCAAGTCCAGCCAGTCCAATCACTACTGTCCATCCCACCCCACTCTGACTGGTCAATTCACAAGTTGAAATTCACTGGTTGGTCAGCGCTAAAACGCCAGTGAAGTCCACTACACTGGTAACGCTTTCAAGTTATTCACATGCACAGGGGTCAATTCTGTACTGACACCGGCTCAGGGCAATGAAAAAACCTCTAAGGCTACGGCTCAGCAGACGCATAGTAAACATTTCTAATAATACTAATAACCACAAGGCATGAAAAAACGTTGTCTCGCCACAACAATTGAAGTAGATTACGATTTTTTTTCTTTATTGTGTGCACGATGTGTGGTTGACGGTGAGAAATCCTGCATTAAGTTCGAATTGAAAATTCTCTCTTAAAGGGACGTAACTCTACATTCTGACCTCTCTTTGCGTAAAGGAAAATCGCTCGAGTGCGTGGTCTTAGTGTATAATTATAGGGTCTTTGACTGCACCTAGGCTCAGAAGTCACTTATCAGGGCATAGGTAGTGGTAATGAAAATGTTCAATTTACACAATAACCTCAAACCTTACCATAAACCAAGAAGACAGCAGATTTCCTCATCATCGCTACCGCTGTCTAGAAACTCTTCTAAACACCACAATTGTGCCGCCATGTTGATCAGCCGAAAGCGCTCAATTGGCACGAAAGCTGTCGGTTAGCCGGTCACGTGACGGGGGACCGCCGGTCACGTGGCGGCGGACCGCCGCCGACGGATTCAGGCTGATAAATCGAGCGCAGCCTCTGAGTAAGCCTGATCCATTTAAATTCACTCCACGTCTTTTCTACAGAACTTCAAACATCAAAAATTTTGTGACAGCTTAGTGATGGCTTTCAATCCTGATGTCTTTGAGTATACTACAAACAACATGCTGTGCCTGAAATTAACATCATTTAGTGAAATGGATTTTAATTTATGCTGTGACGTTGACGAACCTCCCCTCCTCAGCATATGTTGATGCCACAGCTTTTTCCTCCTCCTCAGGCCTGAGAACGACGTCTGTCTCTTATCTCGGTCTAGCCTGGCCACCATGCACGCAATGTCATCGAAATCTTCCTACATTTCGTCTGTTTCGCCTAAGTGTCACTACTTTTGTTTTGATAATATCCTCTTCAGCCATGGCAGCGAACAACAACAACAACAACAACAACAACAACAACAAACAACAACACTTAAAACAAAATGAAACCCTGCCTCACAAAGAAAAAAATCGCTGTACTTCGTTTCTTCCCGCGATGATCACAAGGAAATATTTACCAATGCAAAGCGCACTCACAACATTTTCCAGCATGTCTGCGGTCATGTGGCAAGTGAGGTTAATTTTAGATTTGATGAAGCTCTGTCACATCAAAAAACGTGTGTCTAAACACGGTGTTCATTTTTCTACGAATAGATCTGGAAAAACCTACAAGTGACGTTCGGCCTATGCAGTGGATTTGTCGATCTACAAGTTACATCTGGAAACCCCGGTTGAAAAAAAGGAAGCACAAATGGTTCGGCTTACGGCGTAGCCCATCTCCTCCCTCCCCACCTCTGTCCCTTTCCTGCCTTTATCCTAATCCCCACCACCACCCTCCGCCCCTCCTGCTTTCCTCACCCCCCCCCCCCCCCCCACCACCACCATCCACCCCTCCTGCTTCTCACCCTCCATCTCCCCCAGAACAAAAAACGCTTGGAAATTTCATTCCACCCTACCCTCACCAAATTTTCCCCTAACCCATCCTCCATCCCGTCCCCCCGTATCTCCCCCATTCCCCCACCCCACCAACCACCCCCTATCCACCCCCACCCCCAATCCACCCCCACCACCTTACCCCCACCCCCCACCCCTTCCCCCAAAACCACCCCCTACCCCCAGCCCCTACCCCCACTCTCTATCCCCTCCCTCTAATCCCTCATCCCCAACCCCCTACCTCAACCCCTACCCCCACCCCACCCCCCTAACCCCTACCCCACCCCATCCTCTACCCCCATCCCCAGCCCTAACCGCTCACCCCCCACCTCACTCCCAACCCATCACCCCCACCCACTCACCCCCACCCACTCACCCCCACCCACTCACAACCCCACCCACTCACTTCTCCCCCTTTCTTTCCCACCCCCAACCGCTCGCCGCACACCCTACCCCGTTGATGTGGACAGACCTGGGCCCGTATTCACAACGGCGATTTATCTTTTTAACACTCGATTTATCCCCTAGCCCCGCGTTATCTTGATCGGTTAGATAAGGTCAGAGGATCCTAAGTTGCGCTCTACTATATATACTGGTTTCCAGCCAAGGGAGAGCGGAACAGGCAGTTGGAATCGTCTGAGTTTAGAGATAAATCGGAGTTAAAATAAATCGCCGATAAATCGCCGTTGTGAATACGGGCCCTGGGAAACCCTCTGTGATGTAATTGTAGAAAGGCGGGAACCAACTATCCAATGAGCATGGCGCATGAAACTATTGACGCGAAAATGACATCAGATCTATTAATATCGTCCTATGAAAGTATCGACGCTAGGACAGGAAGAGGCTCTTTGGAGTGTCCGTGCGTAGTGTGTTGATAGAACGTGGGTGGCACCTCTAGGACAGGGAGAGGCTCTTTGAAGACTGGCAGCCTGTTGTCCTGGAGGACGGATTCTTCTGTTGTCTTTAATAAACACCAGGCACTCTACCTCCTGTCTCACCATTTCCTCAGACTCCGCTCAAATTCACCAGTCTTAGACGGAGACACGAGATGTAAAGACTGTGTGACATAATTCGCAATGAAACAGAGAAGTTGACCGTCCGACTGACTCCACCTTTCCCACTCACCCCTCACCCTTCCCCCGACAGACGGATAGACGGACAGACAGATGCACGGACCGACAGACGGAGACGGATGGTCGGGCGGGCATGCATGCATGCATGCATGCATGCAGGCAGGCAGGCATGAATGCATGCATTAATACAGGCATGCAGGTAGGCGGGCAGGATTGAAGGTAGGTAGGAAGGCAGGTAGACAGACAAACTTACACATTCAGATGAGCAAACGGTTTGGGACAAATACACCACCACATATGCGCGCGTGAACACGCACAAACATACACTCAAACACACACACAAACAAGCACACACATGCACCCACGCACGCACGCACACACCTATACACATGCACGCACGCATGCACACAGGCACACATACGTATGCACTTACACACACACACACACACACACACACACACAAACACACACACACACAAACACACACACACACACACACACACTCACGCACACATGCACCCACGCACGCACGCACACACAGACACACATGCACGCACGCACGCACATAGGCACACATATGCTTGCTTACACCCACACACACACACACACGCACGCACGCGCGCACGCACACACACACACACACACACACACACATATATATATATATATATATATAAAGAAAAACGCAAGAAGCCACAGTTCAGGAGGCGTAAAGTCAGGTATCAACATGTGCTCACCTCCGTCTTGATGAGATATGAATAGACACTGTTCCTCGCTGTAGCAGTCACCCACCACATATTCTCTTCATCAGAAGACGTGCAACCAAAGGTGCGTGCACAGCTGACACTCAGGTGCCTCCAGTTTTGCCAGCAACAGAGCTAGCAGGCTGGACCCCGAGAAGTGACGTGAACTCCCTCGTGTTCCTCTCTGTACCTGCCCTGTCTTCCATTCTCCCTCCCTTTGTACTCATCCCACCACACACAGGAGGAGGAGCAGGAGGAGAAGGAGGAGGAGGAGGAGGAGGAGGAGGAGGAGGAGGAGGAGGAGGAGGAGGAGGAGGAGGAGGAGGAGGAGGGGGAGGGGGAGGAGGAGGGGGAGGGGGAGGAGGAGGAGGAGGAGGAGGAGGAGGAGGAGGAGGAGGAGGAGGAGGAGGAGGAGGAGGAGGAGGAGGAGGAGGAGGAGGAGGAGGAGGAGGAGGAGGAACCGCCGCCAAACTCCACGTGCATGCCTGTACAGAGACAGCAAGGTGAAGACTGCCTATGCTGACATCTCACTTGTACAGGGATGCCTTGCACTGCACATCCTGCAGGCCACGCCACATGTTTGCACACAGCTGTCTTGAGTCTTTCTCTTTCAAACACTGCGTTGTACGTCCGCTGTTGGTCTTTTAGAATCGTGTCTTGATTCCCTCATTTTAGTTGTAAACCAAGTTATTAAAAAAGAGTGAATTTAGATACACGTAATGCGTATAGTCCCCAAAACCCGGCTTCTTTCACCATCATAGTTACAATGACGATAATGAAATCGCGATATTCAGCATCAACGTTTCACACGCTGATATCAATGTCATCGCGATATAATATCTGGATCACTTTACACAAACATATTTAAAACTATTAGTGCACTACAGCAACTATGTGGTTTGTTTCTAGTACGTACGAAGATGAAAATTTATCCTACTTTCATCCCTCGAAAACGTGTCTTGTCCTACGCTCATATTGCTTTCAGTGTGGGGCAACGTGTTTCTATAAACGTTCCTAAAACAGCGCCAGAAGTTTCATTTTCGTGTACCTTGACGGTTTCTTTGTGACATTTCGGGGAAGTGGTGCAGGTGACCTGCAACATAGCTTTCAAGGGTTGCGGACGAGTGTGCTGGAGCTCCGCGTTTTCTGCTATAAGACAGCGCTGTTGTGGTGTTATTGGAGAAAGTGTACAATGCCAACCGCCCAGTACGTGAAAGACACGAATCCTCAGTAAGTCTAGAGAGCCCACTTCATATTTTTAGAACATTATCTACCGTTTTCAAGGAGTAAATATAATCCCATTGCTCCCATATTGAATTGTGCTCACCCCTGCACCCGCCATGGGGACGGATGTAGAGACGTACAGAGCTCGTATCGGACTGTTCTGTGTTCCGTCCCAGCCGCGGCGTCACCGTGTTAGCGACCATGAACGAGAAGGCAAATCTGTGTTACATGTTGATGCAACCGTCAATGCATTGTTTTGCGCCTTCTTGCTTGGCGACGTGATGTGTGGCGTTGTGAAAACGACTCCGAATCGGTCTCAACAAGCTCGCCCAAATCGAGCTACGATGGGAGCAGCCAGAGTATGCCTACTCGGTATCAGCCCGTACCTGTGCCTGTTGATCGCGGGTGTTGTGAAACCGAGTGAATCCCCGACTGCTTGCTTTGACTTTTCCCAGCGAATTCGTCTTAGCAACGACATACATGAGAACCCGGGGCCTGACCATGACGAGGGAATGCCACAAAGCGAGAGTACCGGCGACGAAACGAGTATGCCCAGTTTTGCAGAGCGAATCGAATCTCTGAGGGTTCTAATGAACGAGAGTATAGGCAGCATGAAGAACGCAATGAATGATGGATTCGATGCTCTCCAAAATGACATTGCGTACACTAAACACTTTATGAAAGGGCTTAGGGGATCAACAAGAGAAATTGAGATGCGCAATCCAGGAAAGTGAGAAAAAGTCGCAAGCATGCTACCAGTATCTGATTGGATGGAACCAAACTATCCAGGCGGAACAGAGTGATTGAGGGAGCGACTGGATGCTTGTAGAGAAGATTACACCAAGAAACAGAGTGGGGCTCTGTGGCCGAGTGATTAGTGCACTGGACCCACAGTCGTTAGCGGTCAGTTGGTACGGCGTTCGAAGCTGCGCGGTTCCCGGAGTTGCATCCTTGAGCAAGATGCTTTACCCACATTGCTTCTCCCCACCCAAGAGTAAAAACACCATGGAGATCGTGCCAAAATAATAACTACTGTTGATTGTGGGCAAGAACGGTAAAAAAAAACAACCTGAGTGACGCTGAAGAGAAAGAGAGAGGTTGGATCAGGACATACGCAGGAATAATGTCCGAATGTTTGGTGTCCATGCGCCTCGTAAAGAAACCTACTGGGACTGTCTGAGCGCTGTCATAAATCTACTCAAGCAAGCCGTGCCCGATATTGACTGGAACGAGCGCGAGATAGTGCGTGTGCAGAGACTAGGTGCGTGGGGCGATCGTGCTGTCTGTTCCCGCCCAGTACTTGTCCTTGGGTCAGGCAAGCTCACACTGCTGCAACGAGGACGAGAACTACTCAGGCAAAAAGGCATCAACATATCGGGAGAGCTGACAGCACGACAGGCAGCTATTCTGCGCGATCTCCGCAGCCAGGAAAATACAGCATATTTTAGAAACAACAAGCTGTTCTACCGGGATACGGAGAGACGTGATGCCAATTCCCAGCAGCCAGACGGGGGACACAGCAGACAACGCGATGTCACTCGCGCAGGAGAGGAGACCGGCCGACGTCGAAACTATGGAGAGAGACGACAGAGGCAGCGCAGAAACTTCACGCCAGGCTTGCAACATCAGCCTCTCCCCGATCTTCCCGGTGCCTTCTCCGCTGCGAATCAGGCGAAGCTTCGACAACGCCGACACAGAGACTACACCGTGGATGAGAGGAACCTAATCTTCCCCAACATGCAGATCCCTCCGGAGCCGACAGACGGGAGAAGCGCACATGGAAGTTGTGACAGGCCGGCTGATCTCCCCGAAGATGTGCGTGTTACGCACAACCCAAGCGCATCAGACCGAGATGAGACTCGGGACGGAATAAACCAAGCGCAGCGTGATGTTACCGGCAGTGCTGCAGACGACAGTCTGGTACACTCGGCCCAGCCACCTCCAGCCTACCGGCCAGCTGCTGCAAACATTCCGTTGCCTAGTAGCGAGACAAGCGACGACGCGATGACGAGTGTTTGGCTGCCCCGAGTTGCACAGACTCAGCGATTGCAAGCGCTGAGCAGCGCTTGCGCCGTGAAACGGCTTGTTCAGAACGCGTAGCGCTGCAAAGCGCTGCATTTCATTCGGCGCTTTGCAGCGCTGCGCCTCCTTTATTTTTGTTTTGTTTTGTGTCTACGTCCCACCAGTCGACTCGCCGCCTTACAATTCTGTAGATAAACCAGACTGGTTGAGCATACTAGATACTTGTATGACTGAAATATGTTCCCAGTAAACTGATTGCGACATCCTACTTTGTGGAGGTTTAAATAACAGAACTGGTAATTATAATATTTCGACCTCCTGGAATATGCACGATGCTAGATCAAAGGCAGTTGTGGAAAGGCGGCTTTCACAAGACAAGGGTCTGAACGAATATGGCTAGTCACTTTTATCACTGCGTATGTCATTTGAGTTGTCAATTTTGAATGGCAGGGAAGATTTCCCAGAATCAGGAGTGTGATAGATCATTTCAGAGTTTCTAGAGGTATCTCAGAAATATGTACAGACTTCAAAATTACGACTTTTGTCCTATCTTCTCACTTGTCTCTAGAAATGACAGCTGCAAGTAAAGTAGCGATGAAACATGTTCAAGCGAGCGTAAGAGAAAGTAAGATAACTTGGAATGATGTAATTTACAAAATGATATAGAGAAGACTACGGTCATGCTGAGGTCACTGGAACAGAAACAAATGGGGGATTCTGCGAATCTCAATGTTGACAAAATGTCTGCTTGAATCAACTAAATGTATGGAAAAAACTTTCGTAGGCGATAGGAGATTGCGTAGGAAATGTCCTTGGTATGATGATGAATGTTACGAAATAAAAAGAACAGTTAGAAGATGTTTCCGTGTCTTCAGGAAGACATTGCTGGAGAAAGATAAAATGCAGTATTTTACATGTAGAAAGACATACAAGCTCCTGATAAAAACGAAAAGGGTTAAATATCACAAATCTGTATCGGCAATCCTGCCTAGTCATATGAATGACTCGACTGTTCTGGAGTTACATTAGAAAATTAAGCATGATATATCGAACCACCCAAAATATATAAAAATATGATTAGTTTACTTATTTTAAGTGGATCTTCTAAGAAACCACATCAGTTGGTGCATCTATGCAAGAGTGTAGAACTCTATGCAGAGGAGGATGAAGATAACGAGCAAAATACTGAAATAAGAGAAGAAGAAATCATATCTGCAATCGACCAGTTGAAGAAGCACAAGGCTTCTGGATCGGACAGAATATTAGCGGAAATGTTAATGTCCTCTGCTAGTCTGCTGGTCCCCTAGCTACAAACTTTATTCAAAGTTATTTTCGATAGTGGCTCATTTCCTAGTATCTGGCGAGAATCAATAATTGTGCCATTATACAAAAAAGGAAACTGTAATGACCCAAATAATTATATAGGTATATCCTTAACAAGTACATTGAGTAAGGTTTTTCAACATGTTCGGAATTATCGTTTGCAAGAGTGAACGGAAGAGCATGGACTGATTGCAGAGGAGCAAGCTGGTTTTCGAAGAGGATATATTACGGTGGACAACATCTTCACTCTACATGGTATCATAGATATCTTGGGAGAAGAAAGAAAGTGTATGCAGCATTTATTGATTTTTGCAAAGCCTTTGACAGTGTTTCAAGAGATGTATTGTTTACTATATTGAGAAAATAAGGGTATTACGGGGAAAATGTTGCAAATATTAAAGTCAATGTATTACTGTGTACGGGGCAGTGTGCGATGCCCGGATGGGTACACATACTATTTTGAATGTATCTCGGGGGTGAAGCAGGGGTGCAAATGCTCACCGATCTATTTTTTCTTATGTGGTTGGGAAAATTGCTAAAGAAGTCGCAAGAAAGGATAAACATGGCATCAAACTCCTACCTGATGTCACAACGGTATATCTCCTCCTTTTCGCCGATGATGTCGTTGTTCTGTCTGATACATCCATACGTCTACAGAACCAGCTAGACTCTCTTAAAAGCTTCGCAGAGTCTGTTGGACTGAATATCAACATGACAAAATCTAAAGTAATGGTATTTCGCCTAGGGGGCCATCTGGCGGCTCATGAACACTGGCATATTGGGAGAGAAAAGCTAGAGGTAGTAAATGAGTATACCTATTTGGGTTACATGTTTTCCACAAACTGTCTTACAATGTGGCGCAAGCGATCTTGTTGATTAAAGGAAAAGCTGCTGTAGTGCAAGCCATGAGACCTTTAAGAAGAATGATGTGTATCACCTAGTGTCATCTTTAGGGTTTTTGATGTTCAAATCCAACCGATATTATTTTATGGAGCAGAGATTTGGGGAGTGAGCAGTTGTCAAGATATATAGAAAGTCCATCTGCACATGATAGCAATTTTTCTCAATGTGTCAAAACGTGATGATCTATGGTGATACTGGACGATATCCATAGTACATTTGTGCTATACTACGCTGTGTTAAATATTGACTTCGGATATTAAGGATGGATGACAAGAGATACCCCAAAAAAGATATACCAAATGATGATAGGTACAAATACTACAAATAATTGTTGAGCAATGAATATTAGAGATATACTCTTTGATTATGAATTCCATGATATATGGAGACAACAGAAGGTTCTTGAAGAAAACAACATCGTAAAAGAATTAAAGCGCAGATTGGTGTGTCGCTACAACAAATGTTGGCACTCTACATTACAAAATGGCGAGAGATACTCCTTATACAAGGTATTCAAGTGCAACCCTAAGTTAGAACAATATCTCTATGACTTGGACAAACCTATCTTCAGAGACTTGTACATTTGTTTTCGTCTGGGTATTAGCGAGTTCTACACACACCGATATAGATATAGTGAGCCAGCTATGCCGTTGTACCCTAGCTGCAAATAAGGATGCGAGGATGAAATACATTTTCTATTTCTATGTCCAGCTTACGAAGATATATGTACGAATGAGGTACCTTTATTTTTGTTTTGGATTAACGACGCAAGCATGTATGATGATGTGCTTCTAAAATTACGACAGGGAAAGAGTAAGATCTGTGAGCACCTACTTACTTCATGCTTTTAAGAGGAGGAGATCTACATCATGAATTGTGATAGCTTTGCCCGTGTTGCTAAGTCCTTGTACTCGGCTGATGGCCTATACAATACAGTTTTCGTTTGTTCATTCGTTCTCTCTCTCTCTCTCTGTAATTATTTACATCTAAATGAAAAGATATCATCCCATGAATCTTGAGAACTCTGTATTGGTACTCTGTGGGAGCAAAACAGTCTGAGGTCAACAATCTAATACTACTACTACTACTACTACTACTACTACTACTACTACTACTACTTCTACTACTACTAATAATAATACAGATTACTTGTACGCACATATCTTCCCTAATAGGCAAGCTCATGGCGTTTACAATGAAAAGTCCACACTCATACAAAGCATTCCAACACTCACACACTGTACAGTTGAAATAAAAGAAGAGTTATATACAATACAATTAATTAACATAGCAGGCAATAAACAAAACACGAAACATAAAAGAGGTTTCGTGTTTTGTTTATTGCCTCACTGCTCGTCTGGAAAGACGGACCGGAACAGGTGTGTCTTAAGGGAGGTTTGGAACTGGGACATGGAATCAGAGTGACGGACAGAGAAAGGTAGGCTATTCCACGTTACAGGGAAAGAAAAGCTCGCTGTCCTTGGGTTTTCTTTTTGCGACGGGGGACATGTAGCGTTTTGGTGTCTGCAGCTGAACGGTTATTTCTAGCGATGGTGTAGACAGTGAGAATTTCTTTGAAAGCGTGTGGTGCAGTTTGATTGAAGAAGTTGAAACACATAGTGGCTAGCTTATACTCTATCCTCTGAGCGACGGGGAGCCAATGCAGTTCTCATGGGACATCTTAAACTAATCTAGCAGCAGTGTTTTGGACTTTTTGCAGTTTATTTAGCAGAGTGTCAGGAATGCCGGCAAGAAGAGAATTTCCATAATCAAGATCGGCCAGAACAAGTACCAAAAATACGTCGTGACAAAAGCTTCCGACTAAAATTGTATTCTTTCTTGAACAAAAAAATTTTGGCCCTGAGAAGGGCCGTTTTTTTCTTCGTCTCGAGCGCTGGCCGTCAGGCGTGAACCCCTGGGGTCGTGCCTGGCGGGTCTGGCTGCTGCAGCAGGTCTGTGGCCAGCGGCTGCGGGTAGCGGCTCCTGTTGGTCGCTGTGGCGCAGGCGGCGGCGGCTTGAGGCTGCTGGAGTGGCTACGAGACCTGTGGCCCAAAGCAAGTTGTTGGCTGGCCTGCAAAGAAAGTGGTTGGCAGAAAGTGGTTGGCGAGCTTTCGGAGTACTCTCCTTCATCTGGCCGTAGTGTAGAGAGACAGCGGGTGGGGATTACTTATGACCGGCAGGTGGTGAGAGGAGTTCACTCCCACCTCTCAGGCAGAAAGCACGGGAGACACGTGTGAGGTACAGCTTCCTCATCTGTAGTGTGCCATGAATCCCAGGTCGCGGTTGAGCCTTGCGTGATGGGTGTTCAATCTTCTCACGAGCTTCTGCTCTGCCACGCGACGTTGTCGGGTGTCATGCAGGTTGCCTTGCAGCACGCTCAAGAGCATGTCTGATGCCGAGTGCTCGTGCAAATTGAAGTGCTCAGCCACAGGTAGAGGCGACCGATTTCTGATCGTGGCCCGGTGCCCGTTCATGCGCTGCCTTAGTGGCTGGCATGTTTCTCCTACATACCACGCATTCGGGCACCCTCTGCGGCATCTGATCAAATACACCACGTCATACGAGCTGCAGGTGTAGTTGCCTCTTACCTGGTGTACGGTCGCATTCCTGGTAATCGTGCTACCCGAACTGACAATGGCACAAGTGGCGCATCGTGGTTTCTTGCATGGTCTGAATGACCTCCAACACCTGCTGGATGACGACAGGCGCCTCTCTCGGGCTATGCCGACTCCCCCTGTGCTGGCCTTCAGGCAGCCCCCCAACCTAAAAAGACTGCTGGTCCACAGTAGGCTTTACACAGAGACACCCGCAGACGGTATGAGACCATGCAAGAAACCACGATGCGCCACTTGTGCCATTGTCAGTTCGGGTAGCACGGTTACCAGGAATGCGACCGTACACCAGGTCAGAGGCAACTACACCTGCAGCTCGTATGACGTGGTGTATTTGATCAGATGCCGCAGAGGGTGCCCGAATGCGTGGTATGTAGGAGAAACATGCCAGCCACTAAGGCAGCGCATGAACGGGCACCGGGCCACGATCAGAAATCGGTCGCCTCTACCTGTGGCTGAGCACTTCAATTTGCACGAGCACTCGGCATCAGACATGCTCTTGAGCGTGCTGCAAGGCAACCTGCATGACACCCGACAACGTCGCGTGGCAGAGCAGAAGCTCGTGAGAAGATTGAACACCCATCACGCAGGGCTCAACCGCGACCTGGGATTTATGGCACACTACAGATGAGGAAGCTGTACCTCACACGTGCCTCCCGTGCTTTCTGCCTGAGAGGTGGGAGTGAACTCCTCTCACCGCCTGCCGGTCATAAGTAATCCCCACCCGCTGTCTCTCTACACTACGGCCAGATGAAGGAGAGTACTCCGAAAGCTCGCCAACCACTTTCTGCCAACCACTTTCTTTGCAGGCCAGCCAACAACTTGCTTTGGGCCACAGGTCTCGTAGCCACTCCAGCAGCCTCAAGCCGCCGCCGCCTGCGCCACAGCGACCAACAGGAGCCGCTACCCGCAGCCGCTGGCCACAGACCTGCTGCAGCAGCCAGACCCGCCAGGCACGACCCCAGGGGTTCACGCCTGACGGCCAGCGCTCGAGACGAAGAAAAAAACGGCCCTTTTCAGGGCCAAAATTTTTTTGTTCAAAAAATTTTTTTTGTTCAAGAAAGAATACAATTTTAGTCGGAAGCTTTTGTCACGACGTATTTTTGGTACTGTTGTCAGTCCGACCCCGGCAACCCTCCCTTTGTGGGCCAGAACAAGGGAAGTTACAAGGGTTTGAGTGGCCTGTTGTGAAAGATAGTGACGAATAGTGCTAATTTTCCATAACTCGTAGTAAGTTAACTGGCAAACTTTGTTAACATGAACTCTCATAGAAAGATCATCATCGAACATGACACCTATGTTTGTAACAGACTTTGAGAATTCTATCTCATTCTGACCTATGGTTAGTTTCAGGGCCTGATCGAATTCACCTCTACCGCCAACCAGGAGAGCTTCGATCTTTGAATCATTAAGTTTGGGTTTGTTCTGGGAACCCCACTGTTTCACATCAGAAGTACAAAGTTCACTTGCAGAGAGAAGAGGTTGGATTTAACTGGGATGATTGGAGTTGTAGAGTTGCGTGTCATCAGCAAATTCACAGTGAGAGAATGAATGAATGTCAATGACGTTGGGAAGTGGTTGGGTGCACAGTAGAAACAGCAGAGGACTCAGAACCGAGCCCTGTGGGACTCCGTATTTTAGTGGGGCAGGATCAGAAGCAATACCCTTGATCAAAACAGTCTGCCTACGTTTTGAAATATATGAATTCAAGAAGGAGAGTGCTGTTTTGTCAATGCCAAAAACACGTCTTAGACGGGAGAGAAGAATTCCATGATCTATTGTGTCAAACACAGCACTTAAATCTAACAACGTGAGAAGGGAAACTTTGGAATCATCAGATGCGACAAGGCGGTCGTTTAGAACACGGAGCAGAGCTGTTTCGGTGGAATGGTGAGCACGGTACGCGGACTGAAAACGAGCCAAAAGATCATACTTGGACACGTGCTCTAACAACTGCTGCAAAGCTAATTTCTCTAACAGTTTTGAAACAAAGGAAACGTTGGAGACTGGCCTGTATTTGCTAAGCTTGTTTGGATCCAGGTCATGCTTCTTCAGAAGTGGCTTGACTAAGCTTGTTTGAAAACACTGGGGAAGGTGCCAGACTGGAAGCAATCATTGATCATCTGTGTCAGAACAGGCAGAACGTCATCAATGCACTCAAGTAAGAGGGATGTGGGAACAGGGTCAAGGTCACATGAGGTAGGGGTCATACTACGGATGGTCTTTAGGACCACACTAGCCTCAACCGAGCTGAACTGAAGGAGGGGAGTACCACTGAAGGATACTGGGTCTTCGCTAGCACTTGTACCAGCAGACATGTCAACGTTGCTTCGTATGTCAGACACCTTGGACACAAAGAAGTCACAAAACTTCTGAGGTAGTGATCACAGTGGGGAGGAAGGGAGGGCGGTACAACGGGTATTGTTCATGAGTCTGTTTGTAATGGAAAACAATTGCTTACAAGTGGTAGACGCACCTATCTTTGCGTTGAAATACACTGTCTTAGCCTTATCTACGAGACGATTGATCTTGTGTTTGAAAGAGCTGAACGTTTCTTTGTGAACGGCTAACCCAGAACGCAGCCACTGTTGCTCAGCTTGACGCTTTTTCTGCTTCAAAGCACACAACTGATCAGCGGATGGCGTGGACGACGCAGCAGCCAGAGCAGCCACATCATGCCTGAACACAGTCAAATCAATCGCAATCTCAGACATCAGTTGTTCCAGCAACAAGACCACAGAGACCAGGATTGCCTCGCAACTGGGATTCCCTCATCCTCCATGCCATGTGTGCAACATGTATCAGGCTGTCATCCTCCATGCCATGCGTGCAGCATGTATCAGGCTGTCATCCTCCATGCCATGCATGCAGCATGTATCAGGCTGTCATCCTCCATGTCATGCGTGCAGCGTGTATCAGGCTGTCATCCTCGATGCCATGCGTGCAACATGTATCAGGCTGTCATCCTCCATGCCATGTGTGCAACATGTATCAGGCTGGCAATCTTTGCTGATGCTTGAACCACTTTATCTGTGTTCCTTCTCCCCGGCCCCCAGGATGTATCTTAGATGAGATCAGCTCATACAGTATGCGTTCAAGTGGATGTCACTTCCTCCAGTGCCACCCTTGGTGTCGGACTGAGAGCAGTGTCAATGCAAGAGTAGTGGAGGTGAAGCAAAGACAACAAGATAGAGATTTAATCGTGACTAAGAGGAAACAAAAGTGATTACTTACCTTTGAAATTCATGACGAGAACAAAGAAAAGAAGAACAACAGAACTCCTGGGCATGCTGCACGATCTCATTGCTGTCAGTGTCCAAAGAACGTTGTGATGTCCACTTTTCGTCAGTCAGCCAGCTTGCTCGAAGTAACAAACTATTGTGGCAAACAGGATGTGCCTGGTTGAGAGTCTCAGTACATCAGGTGATGTTGCGTTTGGATGGTGTATCAGTGAGTGAAGCCTATCTTTTGCACGTACTCTGACGTAGTCACTCTGCACAGGTGGAGGGTAAGTTTTTTAACGCCATGAGTGACAGAGGTTATCTGTAATGGTTACATATCTATACTTGTTATCGTGTTGTCATGTTTTTAACACTTGGTTTTGCCTTCGTTCTGAATTCTAATTCAGATGTTATCTGCGTTCACACAATTTTATCAGATGACGGGGTCTTGCCATTTTACTGGCGTTTTGCCATTATCACATACTTTTTTCTTGACTATGTGGATAAAGAGGGCTGTAGCAAATGAAAAGATTAACGCAGAAACCAAAAACAAAACATTGAACAATAATCAAAATTCACTAAACAGGCCTGTTCAGGGCTGAATATAAAGCCCGTGCAAGAACCAATCATATGAGACTGACAGAATTGCTAGACAGTAATGACATCATGAAGGTGAGAGGTGTTGCAATGTACATTTACTATGCTTTGAAACTACACAACCAAATGGTTGAAATGACATCAGACCCTGTAGATATGTGATGCTGTACATACATTCTTCCACTGTTACTTCATAACTCAACGAGAACGAGTACATATACATGTTCATTAAACATGAACACTGGTCAAAAGCAACAGTAAATACTTAGAAATCCAACTCCACGTTGTATACATAATCAGGTCTCCTATACTCTTTTTCATTGACTTATCACTGTACATTATAACATCGATGTTGTTTTAAAACGTGCACAAATGCAAGTAGTCGTGTAGTTTTATACTATGGGTCGTCGGCCGAGATGAAGATGAAGTCTCTTCCCCCCCTCCCTCTCTCTCTCTCTCTCTCTCTCTCTCTCTCTCTCTCTCGCTCGCTCGCTCTCTCTCTCTCTCTCTCTCTCTCTCTCTCTCTCTCTCTCTCTCTCTCTCTCATCTATATCTATGTGTGTGACGGCCCCAGGTAATAACACTGACTGAGGTGGCAAGCCGGCACAGACCCTTGCCCTGATTGTGATTCGGCACGAGCGAAAATATCCTAGGGACTGATAACCCAAGCCAAACAACTGCTGTGTTATCTGAGGCAAACGTCAAGCAACATCATGGGGTGCAGATACACTAATACTGACAGTCATTATGAAATCAAACCAAACCAACAAAACCAAACAATACCAAACCAACAAAACCAAACAAAACCAAACCAACAAAACCAAACAAAACCAAACCAACTCATACAGCGTCCTCATCTACTTCTCACCGAATAGCAGTGTGCAAACATGTTCATGTGTGTGTGTGTGTGTGTACATGTGCGTGTGTGTGTGTGTGTATACTTGTGTGTGTGTGTGTATACTTGTGTGTGTGTGTGTACTTGTGTGTGTGTGTGTACATGTGCGTGTGTGTGTGTGTGTGTGTGCGTGTGTGTGTGTGTGTGTGTGTACTTGTGTGTGTGTGTGTGTGTGTGTGTAAGCATGTGTGCCTGTGTGTGCTTGTGTGTGCATGAGTGTGTGTGTAGATGTGTGTGCATGAGTGTGCGTGCATGAGTGTGTGTAGATGTGTGTGCATGAGTATGTGTGTAGATATGTGTGCATGAGTGTGTGTGTACATGTGTGTGAATGAGTGTGTGTGTGTACATGTGTGTGCATGAGTGTGTGTGTACATGTGTGTGCATGAGTGTGTGTGTGTACATGTGTGTGCATGAGTGTGTGTGTATGAGTGTGTGTGTATGAGTGTGTGTGTACCTGTGCATGCATGAGTGCGTGTGGTTGTCGGTGGTAGGGGTGAAGCCAAGGAAGATGCAGGTGCGAAGTGGAGTTACTATCCACTCTTTATTCGCCACTGATACAAGTTCTTAGTGCATGCATTTCTGGACCCCGGTGGTCAAATGGTCCGCCTGGCTGTGTGCCGTCAACCCTTTAACAAGCGGATGCCCGGACCTCAAAGGAGCTAGGGTGTATATTCTTTCCCAGATCCTAACCCTGGTTCCTGGGTTCGTGCAAAGCGATTGGAACGCTTCTCTTAGCTGATCAATTCAGTCGAAATACGATTTTTAAAATGCAACAACGAACCTCATGTCGTCATTTGTCGATGTTGCTTTGAAATTACTTCTTACAAATGTTGTTCCATTCAGCATAACGCAGTCTATTGGATGAATAACATGACAATGCAAGTAGCTGTCTTACTTCAGGGAAAACATCAGATTTACAGTGAAAATGTTAGAATTTGGATGCCAGAGTGGGGGAACGGTTCACTAGCCTGGGGTCACGCTAATCTGAGAAGTGACTGACAGGGAAGCTGCACCAACTGTCTGACCAGAGCGGAAGAGTCCCAGAGCGGTCAGCTGGTCAGCTTGCAGTACACACAGGATGTGGAGGCAGGGTTCGAGTGAGGTCCGACACACAGCGAGGTCTAACACACAGGATTAGGGG
>JAWQFJ010027011.1:22500-27500 GCA_034096865.1 Theodoxus fluviatilis
TGCGCGCGCATGAGCATACAATAGCACACATATGTATGTGTGCATGCGTCTCTGCCTATGCGTGCGTTTGCACTTGCGCGTCTGCGTGCTAGCGCGTTTACGTATGAGTACACACATATAGGTATCAGTGTGTGTATATGCGTGTTATATCTCAGGGTTATGTTCACTTGATCGAATGCGATGTCGGCACTGTCCAGATGACGAGGCGAGCGCAGTGGGATATGTCGATTCGTGGGACGTAGCACACCTCGATAAGCGTATCGGGAGACTCAAGTCACAGGGTGTGGGAGTGGTGGTAATGGTGGTAGTGTAACGTTGGCGACCTTCCCGATACTTCACCCAAGCTCGTCACAGCTGTGGACCCGTGACTCTGAAGTTGTCAGACAGAATCTCCCCACCTGCAAAGTCACGGCAAGGCTGAAGACTGCGTGCAGACTGGACAGGCCAGTGAAGGAGCTAGAGTGAAGTGCTGGTGTTCAGCTGTCTCCCCCACTCCCCTTCCCTCTGGTAACCCGTCCAACACAACCCAAAGCCACTCACTTTCTCCATTCCACTTTCACCAGCTGTCCTCGGCCTTTTGCTGCCTTGACTTGCTGTGACCGGGTCAGGTTGGAAACAGTTTCCCTGTGGTCCTTGCCTCTCTCACTGTATGACGTGTTACTTCACAGGGACGCGTAGCCTCCTCTGCCCTTGACAAACACGGAGAAGCAAATGTTCCTCCATCCACTGGGTTTTGCGTCGTTTTCTTTGCCAGCGTTCTCATTCGGAGCTCACGCTGTCTGGAGGTGTCTTGTATGTAAGATGCCTGTGAAGCAGGTGTCAATGAAAACAGTTCTGTCACTCCTCATATTTAGGCTGGTTTTATTTCATTTGTGACTTGATTCAATTATTGTACATGTATATAGATGTGTACCTTGCGGGGGGTTTTTCCCGAAGGAATGCGACTCTTTGTTTCCGTCTCTCTCTGTCTCTGTGTCTCTGTCTCTGTCTCTGTCTCTGTCTCTGTCTCTGTCTCTGTCTCTGTGTCTCTGTCTCTGTGTCTCTGTCTCTGTCTCTGTGTCTCTATCTCTCTTTTTATCTCTCTCTATAGGGAAGTTCAGGAGGCGCAGCGATTCAAAGCGCTGCTCAGCGCTGCCCAGCGCTTGCGCCGTGAAACGGCTTGTTCAGGACGCGTAGCGCTGCAAAGCGCTGCATGTGATTCGGCGCTTTGCAGCGCTTCGCCTCCTGAACAAGCCGTTTCACGGCGCAAGCGCTGTGCAGCGCTGAGCAGCGCAAGCGCTGTGCAGCGCTGAGCAGCGCTTTGAATCGCTGCGCCTCCTGAACTTCCCTTATGTCTCTCTCTCTCTCTCTCTCTCTCTCTATATATATATTTTCTCTCTCTCCCTTTTTCTCTCCCTTTCTCTCTCTCTCCCTTTCTCTCCCTCCCTTTCTCTCTCTCTCTCTCTCTCTCTCTCTCTCTCTCTCTTGCTCGCTCGCTCATTCCGCCGCTTGGTTTGAGCGCCGTCGTCTTCACCCTGGGAATCTGGAAATGTTGTGTTTATTCATTGTGTGGACTCCAAAGTTATCCCATGTGCGACACACAACGGGACCGTGTGAGCAATAGAACACTAACTATTACTTTTTTTTCTCTGAATTTGCGAACTCTTTTCGACATAGTGTTATGAACTGTGCTCCCCCGCCATGGGGACCGTTACGGCAACGTATCGAGCTCGCATAGGACCGGACTGTTTGCTGCCTCTCATCAACCGCGACGATCTCATCGCATCGAATGCGGCGAAAGCACAGAAGGCATGTTTGAACTACACCCCGATATGACTGTTGCCTTGATGTTTGGGTATTTCTGCTTTGCAGCATTGCTTGTGATGTGCCGTGCGTGAGCATGAATGGGGTATTCTAGTTCACTAGAGATTTCGCCTACTGGCGAAAGTGTCTCCAGCCCAGTTGACATCACATGATGGAAAGTTTTCGTCCGAAATATGCAAATGGAAGTAACACGAGAGGCTTGTGGGATAGCCGATCTTCTCCCTGACATTCGCCGTTAAAGTAGTTCTAAAACTATTTCGCACAAAACTCTTTTTTTACTCTTGTTGAGGCAATAAACAAGCGTTTATTCGATAAAATAATATGTTTATTTTGAAATGGAAAGAAGTTTTGACATCTGAATGATTTATGTAAAAAGTGGATAAAAAGTAGTATATTACGCATTCATTGCGAACTGCGCCAGTCACGTGACTCGGGGTCATATAATGGGGGCGCCCAGGCCGAGCTCGCCTGCCGCGAGCTGTGGCGAAAGATGGTGTGCTAAGGCCAGGCACACAAGAAGCAAAAAACACTGCTTTGCTTCAAAGCAAAGCCAAAAGCCTGACGTTTCGGCGTGCTTCCCGTGTGTCATGCCCCGAAGCAAGGCAGTTCTGCTCTGCTTCAACGGTGCTTCGCTCGTGCTTCGCTCGTGCTTTCTACTCTCCAACCCGTTCTAAAGCTCAAAGCGTTCTTCGCAGTGCTTGTGTCACGAGCCAATCAAATGGTGCCGTGATGTTAGACGAAATGGCAGACTTTCTTGTCGCTCCGATTTTTTGTGAGAAAACTACAACAAACGATTGCATATTGGGAAACACTACTGTCATATTTGGAACTGAGCAAACACCTCAAATAGAGACACCTTTTATCATATAAATGTGGATATCTCGAATGTGGGTTAAATGCAGGAATTGACGCAGCGACAGCAACGCGGACGCAGTGGCTGTGCGGGCGACGGGACCTCTCTCGGCTCCTTCAGGAGAGCAAACTACTCGGTTAAATGAACTAATTCAAGAGCATGAACCACTTTGGCTTTTGTCGTCTTCTCGCAATGGCCGCAAGGAGAGTTGGAATAATAGCACCATCATCGCTGCTGGTATCGCAATATGATGAATACACGGGGAATAACTCCCGATATACTGTGTTTCGAAGTCTGCATTGCAAGGTATTGTTTCACATGTGGCATACTCCGAAGCAAAACGTGCTTCGATGCAAAACGCACCGAAACGGCTTTGGTTTTGCTTCGAAGCAAAGCAGTGCTTTCTGCTTGTCGTGTGGCCTGCTGGCCTTTAGGGACTGCACTCTATGCGTTCCTGCTCGTCACTTGTGTCATGAAGCCTAGACAGACATCTACTGCCAGTCGGGACTTTTCCAAGGTTCTTCTCTTGAGTGGAAATATTTCCAAAAATCCAGGACAAGGACTGGCGTCGAAACACAGGCAGACGTGAGTATGAACATTGATGCACTTATGTCTGATGCGTCTGAGAAGCTCGGAAGGTCATGCTCAGATACTGTCTGTTGAAGCAAGGTGCCGTGTGGCCGGAGTGTGGCATGGCTCGAGCAGGCCGGGGAGTGTAGAGACAGTGTATTTGTCTCTCTCTCTTCACTCCTTCCAAGGAATCAGCAGACAAGAAGACGTGGCATCACATTTCTCCGTCTTTATTCATGATAACAGACAGCACAGTGCATGGCTACTGCCTGCTGGGATGACCTCTCTGTGGCCTCCGTCCTGCTTTGGGTTTAATAGCCTCTGTGCGGACTTCCACGAGAGCAGACAGAATTTTTAACTTAAAGTTTGGACCTGTGGTTCCCAGTGAAGGTAAAAGTGTGCTGACATAGCAGGTTCTAACAACTGTTTGAGTCTTAAATCAACAGTCCCATATGGCAAACTTCACTCCTTTGGAAAGTGCGTTAGTCAAAGTACATTCTGCGCCAATGAATGAATTCCAAAAGTCATTCGTGCATAAATGAATGGCCAGTAAAATATTTATGGCGTCAATTAAATCATGTACTTATTCATCGTTTTCTCTTAATTTTACCGTTTACAACTCATGGAGTGCAGGCAGCCATATATGAGGTGGTTAATAAGGCTAAACATTAGGTTTATATTCTATATTACAGACAGTACATGGTATGTTAGATGAATAAACTGTAAAATTCGATGTGCTCTCACGCACCCCAATAGAAGTCAAAGACAAAGATAGTGCCAGATGAGAAAGTGTGTCTGCGTGAACAAACATATATATCTAAGGCTGTCGCGAATTTATCTACTTATCTGAAAACTTTAGGAGTTACGAACTATTTCCCAGAGGACGAGGTAATCGCCTCCAGGAGAGATAGCCCTGATAAGTAAACAGGGTTTACAACTAAACCAACCTCCACTCCTTGGGGGGACACCACAACAACAAGAAAACAACCCAGACTCAAATAACACAGGCCAATGAATCAGTTTGGAAAAACAAATGCAAATTTATTCAAGCTAACAAACTTCCTCTAGCGGCTGAGACCGCTGAGGAAAGGCAGGCTGAATAAAGTGTAACAAAAATAAAGAAATAAACAACGCAGGGGGAATCAGGTCAGCAAGCGGAAAGATACTCTTCCACTCCTGAAAAGATTCAGAAAAGAAACAACAACAACAGCAGCAGCAGGGGAATGGAAGAACAAAACAAACAATAACCCAAAACCTTATCTCAGAAGAACGCCTAAGTCACCGGTGACTAGGGTTAACAATAAGGTATAAAAAATCAATCTCCAAACTCCACTCTCCCTTCCACTATTCCCCAAGAAACTGGAATAAATTCAACTACGCACCACCGTCACAGTCCCATACACAAAGTTCACCACAAGCTTTGATAACATCAAAACCTTAAAACTCTCCCCTCAACAGAAACCTAAAAATACCGCAGCACAGGCAGAGTGTCAACAAAAACGCCTCGCTCTCCCCGCGCTCAGCGTCACACGGAGAGGCCAGGTGCACGCTAGCAAAAACCCCTCCGCATTCCTCGGCCACCCCCAAACCCCCTAAGAAAAATGGCGGCGTTTCCGACTGAACGCCCACAGTCAGACATAGACAAAGCAACCCCGCTCCGCTTCACACACGTCTATGCAATCGCCCTTTTCGCACGGCAACTTGCATACACACGGATGGACGCAACACGCCAAACAACAGCAAAATGTGGAGAGTACACATGAAGAAAACCCGG
>JAWQFJ010027011.1:32500-33941 GCA_034096865.1 Theodoxus fluviatilis
TGTACAAATAATACTGCATCAACAACAACAGCGACTGAAATCACTATAATGAGATCAAAAGTGTCCCCTGCATGACATCAAGGGAAAACATGACACAAACAAATTATGATGATGACTTTTTATCACGCTTTCCTTGTTTACTTTGGGGGTTTTTAATTGATTTTTCCCCCGCTATTGCGCGATAAACTGTTTTGTGGACTTGGGATGGTGGTCATCGCTGTCCAGTGCCCAGTGCCCGAATTGACTCCTTCTTTTTACTCATTTGGTCCGGGAGTGGAGCTTCTGGCTTGTTCTGACTTGACTTCCACATTTCTAGTCATGGAGCAGTGGCAAGGTGAGCACCATCGATGTACCAACACCCTGTATCATTATGTTGATCTATAGTGATTGCTAGTGATTAACACATATAATATGTCCCATTAAAAACTATTATCACAGCAATGCATTATATAAAATATAATTAGTGTGCGCGCGCGCGCGTGTGTGTGTGTGCGTGCGTGCGCGCGCTTCTTTGTGTGTAACTGCGTGTGTGTGAGTGCGTGTGTGTGTATGTGTGTCTGTATGTGTGCAAGCGCAAGTACTCATGTGTCTGCCTGCGTGCGTCTGTGTGTGCACATGAACACGTCGTAACGGAGTAATACATTCCAGGTCAAACGTTTCCTGGACACCAGAACTGTGGGGCCGTCCTGGAACTGTTAACCTCTGCACGCCAGGATCACACTGTTCATGACGAGCAATAGCAGGAGACAGGTGGACATTGGCCGTTCTCGTGTCCAGGCGAAATGGAAACACTCAGAGTGAACTTGTATGACTATTCCAAAACGAACAACGAGTTCTAAAAAATGAAAGAGCAATAACTCTCATCAATGCTTATCACAGACAGTCTATTTTTTTCTAGGGATCTGTGCTATGATTGTTTTACGACATAATTACCCTAATTATAACCAACAAATCATTGGTAACTAGAGTGCATACTGAGTGCGCAAATCTCCGCCCAGGAAGCCAAAATGTCTCTCACAAGGCATGCATAATTAATACGGGCAGAATGTTCTGCTAGCCAGGCCTGACTCTACGGAGTTCACTGCATTTCAGTGGCTGAAAGCATAACTGAGTCCGGAATTCATACGCCCGCGTCATCACTATTTTGACGTCATCAACTTCCTGATGGCAATAAATCTCTCTGTTTCCCGTTCCCAAATACACAACAGATAACATTCTCTGTTTGGTTGTAAATCCCAAACAAGAAAACACATAACCTCCAAAATGCAACGGATTATTTCTGGGGCGAAACCCTGATCTTCCAAAACATTTCCTTATGATCTGTTTAAAATTTCTGAATTATTTTGCTAATAACTAAGTGACTAATGCACCGAGAGTAAAACACAGCCTCCCTGGCGTAGGCAATAATATCAGTGCCTGACAGCGGGACTGACGACCCACG
>JAWQFJ010027012.1:0-23604 GCA_034096865.1 Theodoxus fluviatilis
CTCAAGGCAAACTTGAAGGCGATGACACTGTCGGGAAACATGTGACGGAACAGCTCGTTCATGCCTTTGGTACTGGAGAATTAGAAGTGGGAGGTGACCATTTTCAGTCCACAAAGTTTCTGCTTTCAGTGTGTCCTCTGTTGTCAAGAAAGTGTCAATCCCAGTAGTATACTGCCACTGCCAGTGGGTGCAGGCAATTTTTGCAGTGTGAACAAAATCAGATATTTGTGTTTGACTTCTGCTCTTTTTCTTCTTGGTGTTTTTTAGCATGCGCCTGGTGCGCGATACCTTTCATGTGGCTTTTCAAGGCTGCCTCTCCCATGTTGGACACATCAAACTCTTTTTCACAAAATCGGCACTTTGCCATCCCATTCAGTTTCACTCACATGACCCACTCACATTATTTTTCGTCTCGTGCCCAAGTGTCTTGAAATCGACACTTTCCAGGAATGATGATAATCTCAAAGAAACACTGCACCACAAACAAAACAAGCTCTTTTTACTTTCTCCTCATTTGAACCAACTGACCCGACCAGCGTGGAAATGAAACCAGGTCACCTAGCCAAAGAACCAATCAGGAAGCAGAAGACAAACGAGCCTTCAAAATTAACCAATGGGATGCAAGGGCACGTTTTCCTGTCGTTTGCAGCATGTAAAAATAGATTGAGAGTATCGCGCAGAGCACAGCCTAGAAAACATCTTTTTTCCTTTCTTTTTAAAATATTTATTAAATACCATGACTTTCCATGACTTAAATAGAAATTCCATTATATTTTCCAGGCCTGGAAAAAGAAAAATCAAATTCCATGACTTTCCAGGTTATCCATGACCTGTACGAACCCTGACCTAGAGATTTTCTGACCAAACACTTAGCGTCCACGCATGGATCATTAAAATATATCCCATTTTTGTGTGAAATCATGACTCTACAACTCATGCACAATCAAAACGACTGCATTGCACCAAAACAAAACCATTGTGCAAGATTAGCACAAGGGCTAATACTAATCCGAGTTCGTGGTGTCCCGTGTAATTCTGTAACGCTATAATGTATTTATTTTTTCCTACAAACAAGTGTGATCCAACATTCATAATAATTGGGATACAGCAACTATAAGTAGTGATGTTCACATTTGAAAACAATTTAGATTCATTGTACTTTCCTTTGCTAATTTAGAGAAAGTTTTGTATCTAGTGCTGCGGATGCTACGGTGTCCCATTGTATTGACGCTACTGTGAAGTTGACACATGGAGTTGGGAGTGCAAGATCTGTTCTAAAAGTCTAATTGCAATGTAGTCAAGCATATTATAATGAACAAGAAAGGCAAAACCCATACGACTCACATGCTTGACCTTGACCTTTGCATGACCTTCAGGTGACCCTCAAGGTCAAGGCCAAACAACTACACCTAGCAATGACATCATACACTAAGAAATGCTTTACACATTTTTCCTACCAAAATACATGTAGCCTTGACCCAAGGTCAAGGTCATCCAAGGTCATGCAACACAAAGCTGTTAATTCAAGACATAGGAAGCACAATGGTGCTTATTGGCACTTTCTACCATGAGATATGGTCACTTTTAGTGGTTCACTACTCCATTTTGGTCACATTTCATAAGGATTAAAGTGACCTTGACCTTGATGATATGTGACCAAATGTGTCTCTTGATGAAAGTATAACATGTGCCCCACATAATTATTCAGTTTGAAACAGTTATCTTCCATAGTTCAGGGTCAAGGTCACTTCAAAATATGTATACAATCCAACTTTGAAGAGCTCCTGTGACCTTGACCTTGAAGCAAGGTCAACCAAACTGGTATCAAAAGATAGGGCTTACTTTGCCCTATATACCATGTATAGGTCAGGTATCCAATCTCAAAAACTTCAGAGAAAATTGAGAAAATGTGAAAAATGGCTGTTTTTTTGACAACATTTATGGCCCCTGCGACCTTGACCTTGAAGCAAGGTCAAGTCACTGTGTATGTTTTTGTACGCCTTGTCATCATACACCATCATGCCATATTGGGTGTTGATAGACTTAATAGTCTCCGAGAAAAATCCAACGTTAAAGTTTTAAACGGACGCCCGGACGGATGAAACGGGTGAGTACATAGACTCACTTTTGCTTCTCATGTGAGTCAAAAAATGACATGGTTTGACTTTCAATCAGCTGACTGCAGTGCTGCCTTGGAGCCCTGGCTCGACTCTTGTTTTGAAAGCAGCACTGAAAGTCCATCTGGCAGCAAAACCACACTGTCACAGCTAATGCAACACACAAGGACAGTGAACAGTAGCACTGGCATAATGATGTTCCAGTCAGCCTGATCGTGAGTGATGCATATTATGGATACATTACATAAAGCCTTCTCAAACTAGACAAATTTTCTCACTACACAAAAATCAAAATGTAGGTGGAGTATCACCAATATTAACACAATACTACACAAAACTTACACCAACCATGTAGAATTTGATAGAACCAAATGAAAGGAACATTGTCAGTCACCCATCAGTGATATACTGTCATTCAATCATTCAGCATGAGTGTGATTACAGTGTCCATAAACATGTGAGGCATGTTAGGAAAGGCACACAGGAATTCACATGCAGAAAATGAAGTTAAAAAGTAGGTCTTGTTTTGTTAGTGAGCACTGGTATATATACTGCATCAGTATCACACAGTATGTACCATTTGAAGGTTAGCTGTACATCGACCTCCAAACCTGACAAATCCTCTCTGAACTGTGTACAACCCCTTCATTGCACAGGGACTGATAGAAGGACAGGGCTCTTCATGTCCCAAGGAATCACTCAATCAAGCACTGTCACCCACCATAGCACAGACAACTGGGATTCACTCCCATTACCAGAAAACGAAGAGAAATATGTGCTTCCCTTTCAGGCAAGACAACTTGCAGGATGGAACATTAGAGGCAGAGCAATTGCTTGATGACTCAAGACATGGAATAAATCCTTGTGCCCTTTTGTGTGCCATGAAGGGTTCACAAGTCCTCCATAACCTGTCAGGTAGAGCTGAGAGATCTACGACAAGGGATAAACTGGGGACAACTAACCTGTTTAGGACGTGGTCCACGAGTAACTCTACCTGACTGCTACATCTGGCAACATTGGCAAATCAAGATGGTTTCAGCCAAACAAGAATGAATAAGCAACAATGCATGATACACCAACCACATACACCTTAAACACAATGTATTAAAAAAATGATAAAACACATTTCAGGGGAGGAGAGAGAGAAAGAAATAATACCAAACAAAAAACAACAAAACCAAAAATGAAACTAAAGCAAAATACTACAGGGCAGCAACAGTCAAGTCTATCACTTTTATTGTCATGATCCCTCATTCTCCAGTTTTTCTTCTGGTAAAGCAGTCATCTGTCCCATCACCCCCCATCCCCAAGTGTGCACCAGTAATGCGTATCACCCTCCTGCCAAAACTTTCTGAAGGTCCCTTGAGGAAAGCCATCTCTAAGAATGTTGATCCACTGAAAAGAGGAGTAAATGGATCAAATGTTCCATCATTAATTTTGAATGGAATCCAGAATGGGGCCACACCATGCAAGCAATGCGGATGCACGAGTCCCACACTCTGACAAAGATACAGTGGTGTTCATATATCACATGGGAGCTGCTGATCCATAACTCCCTCTTCAGCTGGAACCCATGACATAGCATGTGTAACGCAACATAATACAACATACACACATCACACACACACACACAGACAGTTACATAACCACATCCCCTAAATAAAACTCCCTGTGAATAAGCAATTGGGCTAATAAAGGTAAAAAAGAAAAGTAATAACAGAAACCGAACTTGCAGCAGAGGTTGAAAAAGAAAAAGAAAAGAAAAGCCTTTCACCCTGGGGTATCATATGCAAGAGAACTAAATGGCACCTGTGTACAAGTCAAGAATGAGTTCAGAATGGTATACTCTAGTAGTCAGTAATACATGTTTAGGCCATTTTGTTAGAAAAAAAAGTCCCTGTCCTTATCTGGAATTATCTTCAACATTGAGGATATGACCTACCAATACATTGATTACAGCAGCACTTCCTCTACACATACACTATTTCTTTCTGCTTTGCCATGCCCCACTAGGACTTGCACGCAACCGTGATAGGAAGTTTGACTCAACCCCTACTGCACCAAAAGCTATTTTCAATTGGTGAATGCACGCAATAAAGTAACACCGCTATGGAACTGCATGCGTAACTTCTTGCATGAAGTCTGAAATTCCTAGCAGGGTAAACTCTGTCAACCTGGCTCCTGATTCAAGTGATGATAAAGACCAAGGATGCATGCACACACTTTGACGGTAATGACGTCTTGCAATCATGCACACTACTAAGCCATGTCCAAACACCACAGTCCAAATACAGTGGGCCCCATTCCTAGCTCTGCCCTATGTTATAAACCTGGCAACTTTGGTTCCAAACCACTCACTCACAGGACCTGCACAGGCATCCCATCTCTACACTACTGATGGACAGGCAGGCCCTGACCTTCAGCCCTGCTCTTCCAGGTCCACTGAGGAATATGAGCTAGCCATTGGGAGAGCACAACAACAGCAAAGGTGAGAGAAGCCCTCCAGGTCAGACAGGCACTTGACAAGGGACCAGATGTGAGAGAAAGAATCCACTTTGGTTAGCAAAGGTAATAAATTAGGCAGAGATGCACATCTTCCTGTTAGTCCTTGAGAGAGGGTGAGAGAGAGAGAGAGAGAGAGAGAGAGAGAGAGAGAGAGAGAGAGAGAGAGAGAGTGAGTGAGAGAGAGAGAGAGAGGAGAGAGAGAGAGAGAGAGAGAGAGAGAGAGAGAGAGAGAGAAGGAGAGAGAGAGAGAGAAGGAGAGAGAGAGAGAGAGACAGAGACAGAGAGACAGAGAGAGACAGAGAGAGAGACATACCTGGTGCTCTTCATGGCGCCTCCTTTGTTAGGGCAAAGGACACAGCTGGGGCTGATGCCCAGTGCACAGGTGCGGCACAGCCAGTCCCCTGTGGGGATGGTCTCGATCCCATAGCAGGCCTGCAAGCAACCAACACGTCTTCAGATGCATAAAATACCCAGTGACAGGCTCAGTGCACAGAAGTTCAAAGATGAGACCTGGCTGCTCTACAGGTTGCTGAACCACTGACATCTGTTATCACCATAATAGTCTACAGGTTTTTCTTTCTGAAAGCTTGTTTACACTGGTACACTGCCCTGACCCAAGCTTCCACTGCAATTCCTTCATTAACTGCTCCTCACTTCAGCCAAAGTCCTATATACCAAGATGGTTTACTCCCTTGATTTCTGCATAGAGGCAGAGTTATCCCTCCAGGTTTACTGGAGGTCCTACAGACTTTATATGTCTGTGTGTGTGTCTGTGCCGACTTAACGGCTCATTTCTCAAAAACTACTGGATGCACGCTAAGATCCGGCCGCGTTAATGTATCTGCGTTTTGTGACAAACGTCTTGCTCGGCGGTACTGTACTCCATGCACCTTAACCCTCTTGTGCATGCAATGCCCGATAACGCCCGCCATTTTTTGTAAGCGCTTGTGCATAGACCGCCCGCTAACGCCCGGGGAGACCCCACCTATAAATAAAGAGAGATTCCGTGTCTATTTTTGGTCAGAGCCTCGGTTTGATTATACCCACAATGCACTGGGTCTTCCGTCCGCCTGAACAGCGTAAGTTTGGAATTTTCCGAGAGTAGCGTGTGCGTGAACGAATTTTTGATTTCAAGCGAAGTTTGTGCAGTTCAAAATGGAAACCGATGATGAAGCGTCAGTAGATGCAGAATCATTGTTCTTAGATGAGGACTCTGGTAGCGATTACGAGACTGATTTAGACGAAAACTCCGACTGGGAAGCACTTGAAGATGTCGTAGATGCGGACAGTGACTTGGAAGCAGACGGTGAGGGCAGCGATGTGAGCGAAGATGTGAGTTTTGGTGCGGTGGCGTCGGCGTCGACAATACCAAATGACAATTGGAAGAGGGAACTGTCAAACTTCGAAATTGAACAGTTTGCAGAGCATGTTGGACCTATCCATGATTTGCCAGTAGATGCAGTTCCGATAGACTTCTTCCATCTTATGATTCCGGAGTCATTCTTCGCTCATTTGGCTGCTGAAACAAACCGTTTCGCAGAGCAAAGTCAGCAGTCGAAGGGCAAAGTTGACAGCAAGTGGAAGCCAACCACGCCCTCAGAGCTGAAAGTCTACTTCGCTGTCATGATAATGATGGGCATCCACAGACTTCCCAGGCGACGACTCTACTGGTCCGTGGATGATGATCTGAATGTGCCAGCAGTTTCAAAGTTGATAACTGAGAATCGCTTCTCAAAGCTAACTCAGTATTTACACGTGCATGACGAAGCTACAGCAGTTCCATGCGGTCAGGAGGGATACGATCCTCTTCACAAGTTGAGGCCTCTCATCAGCATTGTGAAGAAGACATTCAGCCAGCACTACAAACCTAACAGAGAGGTGTCCATAGATGAAGCAATGGTCAAGTTTTCAGGCAGACTATACTTCAAACAATACATCAGGCAGAAGCCAACACCATGGGGTGTGAAGGTGTGGTGCTGCTGCGAATCTACCACTGGCTACCTCCTTGACTTTGACATCTACACAGGGAAAAGTGCTGCTCCCATTACAGGTAAATTATGCTTTATTTTTACTACATGTTCTTTTATTTGTATAGATTTCACACTTTATAAGTTCATTATTGAATTTACTTTTATTCCATACTTTTTACTTTTTATTTGACAATATTTTCCATATCTATGAGATCTGAATATTCTTTGTATGAATTATGAGTGTTCAAGTAGGGACATACTGCAGTGTTAGTGTATTTGTGTGTGTGTGTGTGTGTGTGTGTGTGTGTGTGTGGTGAGAGAGAGAGAGAGAGAGAGAGAGAGAGAGAGAGAGAGAGAGAGAGAGAGAGAGAGAGAGAGAAAATACATGGAGAGAAATAACATGTAGTTGTGCAGTATTGTGAAAACATCCCTCTTATTTCTCACAACAGGAGGCCTTGGTCATCATGTCGTCATGACAGTGGGTGACAAGTACCTGGGGAAACACCACCAGTTCTTCTATGACAACTTCTTTTCATCACCTGCCCTTGCCAAGGCTCTGCTGCAGAAGAACACCTACTGCTGTGGGACATGTCGTGTGAACAGAAAGGGGTGGCCAAAAGAACTTGTCTTCAATACCCGCACACCAAAGAACAAGCGCATGAAAGTGGGGGAGACGCGCATGATGCAGGATGGCCCCATGGTGGCTACAGTCTGGCAAGACAAACGGACTGTGTGTGTCCTTTCCACAGGTATTCAGCCACGGATAGGGACAGCCAAGCGCCGCCAGGGAAAAGGAGCCAAGGTTGACACTTCTGTGCCCACCATCCTTGAGTACAACTCCAGCATGGGAGGTGTCGATCTCTTCGACCAACTTCGAAAGTACTACAGCATGGGCAGGCAGAGCCGCAAGTGGTGGCGGTACCTGTTCAACTTCATCATGGAGGCTGCCATCCTCAATGCCTTCACTATCTTCACCTCAACCCAACGTCCACATCCACGCAAGAGTAAGGACCATGACAGACTGTGGTTTAGAATGTCTCTGTACAGAGCCCTGCATAAGGAAAATGTGCAAACCCCGCGCCAAGTCCAACATCCAGCATCGTTTGCTGGCAGAGCCATCACTGACCCTTGTGAACATGCTGTGGTTCGCATGGTTGGCAGGAAGAAAAACTGTGTGCAGTGCCAGAGTCAGGGTTCGTACAGGTTTTTAGATACAAAATTCCATGACTTTTCCATGACTTTCCATGACCTTCAACAACATTTTCCATGACCTAGCGTACTGTGATACATGACAATTTTAAAGATAAAAGTGTATGGCGCACGACCAAACTCACGCACAATACACCCGTTGTAAAAAAAAAATCTAATTCTTTTTATTATTTTTACAGCAGATTGATTCAAAAACTGACAAATGCAGAAAATTTTCAAACAAGTACTCCTTAAAATGATGATACTTTTGTCCCAAATTGTCTGGTGCTTCAACGATTAACGCAAGCTGAATGTGGTAATCGAGCACGCGTCTACACAACGCCATTGCGATCCGATGTACACACAAACAGGTGGAAAATTTCCGCCTGTTTTCTCCTTTCAAGCGCACAATCCGGGCGCTAGACAAAAAGTAGATTCATCGTACATTAACATCGAATATAGCGTTGGAAGGGGGAAATCTTGTAGAATCTGAGGGTGTCTGTACGAAATTGATCGGAAAAGCGGGAGTGAGCAAATTTTAACAAAATGTCCGATGACGTTCGAACTTTCATCCATAACTCATCTTTCGATTTTCACCGGAAGTTCAAACATACACCGAACGAAAGAGCAATCTTTCCTCTAATGAGTAGTAAAGTTTCAACTTGATCAAATGAGAAACTTCGACAGACGAGTGTTTAGAAGAGACCAACCCGAGTCGCGAAATGCAAACTCCGTCGAGCCACCGCGAGTCGGTAGTGGCGGAGGGTGTTTTTTTTACGTAATCGGCTTGTATGTTCTCAGCGGAAATAAGACGGATTAACACAAAACTACACGACACATGTTTCTTGAAACCTTCTGCTTCATAAACAACTTTCATTCTTGTTTTTATTCACAATATTTTGTGGATTGTCCACAATTAGCCATGAAAGTGAAGTGGTATTGCCGAGTGCATTTTGGCTAGTACTGTAGTTGCGCAAAGATTTGATACAAATTACCACGGAATCCTACCACTAGTTAAAAAAAATTAGACAACTCAGATAGACTTTCATCTTTCATGTTACATTGGTATTTTGTGTTATTGATATGTGCGAATCCTAGAAAAAGTGGATTCTATCGAACCGACGGCCACTTCCGGTCTGATGAAATTTCTTCGAACATCGCGTGCGGCGTCTATTTAGCACTCGCTGAAGGTCCCGAGTTCTACAATACGTTTTCCAATATGTGCAAAATATTGCAATAAATATCTTCCTAAATGATTGTTCTAGCATAAACTGAAACAAAAACCCCAATAAACTAACCGATTTAAGCTGATTTGTCCGTCAAAATCACATCTGCGCCGTCACGCTCTTACTCGCCATTGTGTGATTTTGACGGTCATGCTATTTACCGAAATAGCGCTAATGTCTTCGAAATGGCTTAGAAATGAGCATATATATCGTTATCCCCTTCTTGAATATGATATATTTAAGCTATTCTAATTAAACCAGAACTATATTTGACCAAATTACGTTAGAAACAGCAACATTTTGAAACAGACATGCGGTCGCCATTTTGATCCAGCGCCAAATGGTAAATAGCAAAATCGGACATGGATATCCAGCTGTTTCTTCTGAAGTTCAGCATTCAGGGACTCATCAAAGAGCAGCACCAGAGAATCAGAAGACCGGGCATTTGCCTTGAGCATGTCTAAGAAATGTGGTCCCAGACCAAAAGTTGTCAAGTACCGGGCTTTGCTTTCACTCAAGGCAAACTTGGAGGCGATGACACTGTCGGGAAACATGCGACGGAACAGCTCGTTCATTCCTTTGGTACTGGAGAATGAGAAGCGGGAGATGACCATTTTCAAAGTCCACAAAATTTCTGCTTTCAGTGTGTCCTCTGTTGTCAAGAAAGTGTCAATCCCAGTAGATCTACTGCCACTGCCAGTGGGTGCATGCCTAGTTTCGACCGGCGTAGCAGCGCCAGCTGGAACCACCACCTTTGAAGCACTCTGTCTCAGCATTTTTTGCAGTTTGAACAAAATCTGATATTCGTGTTTGACGTTTGCTCTTTTCTTCTTGGTGTTTTTTAGCACGCGCCTGGTGCGCGACACCTTTCATGTGGCTTTTCAACGCTGCCGCTCCCATGTTGGATACATCAAAGTCTTTTTCACAAAATCGGCACTTTGCCATCCCATCCACTCTCGCTCGCATGACCCACTCACGGTATTCAGAGTCTCCTGTCCAAGAGTCTTGAAAGCGACACTTTCCAGGCATGATGATAATCTGATTCTCAAAGAAACACTGCACTACAAACAAAACAATCTCTTTTCACTCTGTCCTCGTTTGAACCAACTGACTGGACCGGCGTGGAAATGAAACGAGGTCACCTAGCCAAAGAACCAATCAGGAAGCAGAAGGCACACGAGCCTTCAGAATTAACCAATGGGATGCAAGGGCACGTTTTCCTGACGTGCTCAGCGTTTAAAATTAGATTGAGAGTATCGCGTGAAGCACAGCCTAGAAAACGTCTTTTTTTCTTTCTATTTTTTCTTTCTTAAATTCCATGACTTTCCATGACCTAAGTTGAAATTCCATGACTTTCCAGGCCTGGAAAATGAAAAATCAAATTCCATGACTTTCCAGGTTTTCCATGACCTGTACGAACCCTGCAGAGTCTGAAGAGGCGAACAGCCAGTGGCCGAGGGGTACAGACTGTCTGGGGCTGTGTGCTCTGCAAGGTGAATCTGTGCAAAGGGGCTTGTTTTGCACAGTTCCATGTGAATTTGCAGTGAATGAGGGCAGCTGTTTTCTTCAGTTTCAGTTAGTTTCAGTGAATAAGGACAACTCTATATTCTCATTTGTGACACTGATGGGAATTTCATACTTGTGGTACCTAGTGTGAAGTGAGAAGTTTGTTACTGAAAGGTGTTTAGCTCAGTATCCATGGGAACCTGTTCAAGCTTTAGTTTCAGTGAATGAGGACAACTCCAGTTTTGCACAATTCCTTTGGAACCTAGTCCATATTTTCATTTGTGACACTGATGGGAATTTCATACTTGTGGTACTTAGTGTGAAGTGAGAAGTTTGTTACTGAAAGGTGTTTAGCTCAGTGTTCATGGGAACCTGTTCAAGCTTTAGTTTCAATGAATAAGGACTACTCCAGTTTTGCACAATTCCTTTGGAACCTAGTCTGTATTCTCATTTGGGACACTGATGGGAATTTCATACTTGTGGTACTTAGTGTGAAGTGAGAAGTTTGTTACTGAAAGGTGCTGTGTGAGGGTGTGAACTTTGGAAGGAGAGTCTTTTGCACATGAATCAGTAAGTTGGAAGGTAAGTCTTGCAAAGGAATCTGTTTGCATGAATATGCCTAAACCTTCATTTGTTTTATATCTTTGGTCTTTTTTCCTCTGTCTACCTCTTCTTTGTTGACTGGTGATTAGTAAATCAAGCATGTGCCCTTTCCAAAAGATTGCAAGATTTGAACTTGGATATTACTTTTTTTTCTCCATGTATTCATTTCTAAGAATGCTATTCATTTCTCTCCTTAAAGGAAGAGCAATCATCCTTCAATTTATCAGCAGTTTTCTTTTTGCTTTAATTTGATTGAGAAATTTTGAAATAAATTTTGATTGTAAGTACCCAATGGAATTTCGTGAGTTGCCTCCCTTACCTGTTGTTTTTGTAGTGATTACGTGACTAGTGGCTCATGCACAAGAGGGTTAATGGTGCGCGTGATTCGGGTGTAATCTTAAGCTAAACGACGTTCCGAATGTCGCAAATGGGGCGAAACGTCCATGACCCCTGGATGGATTTCCTCGACATTTTGCACACTTACTGGAAGTTAGGTCCGATTGAATGTATCAAATTTTCAGATTCGAGGTTTGAAGAGAAAGTGTTTTTTTAAGGTCGTAAACTCGAAAGCACCTCCCTAAAGTGTCAATTGACGGAATGGCAAAATGGAAAATGTGTGATGTCATCAATAACGTGACGTAATTGTATCTGTATCATCTGTCTCACTGTCCCGACTTAACGGCTGATATCTCAAAAACTGCTGGACGGATTTCCTTGACATTTTGCACACTTACTGGAAGTTAGGTCCGATTGAATGTATCAAATTTTCTGAATCGAGGTTTGAAAAGAAAGTGATTTATGTAGGTCGTAAACTCGAAACCGCCCCCCCCTGAGATGTCAATTGACGGAATGGCGAAATGTCCCTTCACAGCCACGCCCCTTTCTCGCTATAGCTCGCGTGGTAACACATGAAGGCGGCAAAATGGCTTCCACATGAACGCAGACTGACTCGTTGCGTTGTATTCCGGACAGCATTTGTGTCTCATTTTTGCCAGACAGTGAGAAGATTTCTCAGACTGTGATAGACAGGGGTACGAAGATTTATGATAAATCAAGAAATTGTAGCCGGGTGCAGGGCGATTTGAAATGATTGGAGAGGTGGTCGGATGTATGGAATCTATATTTTAATGTAGAAAAGTGTAAGGTAATGCACCTTGGAAAAAATAATCCCTGCGTTAAATACAATATGAAAATGGGAACAGATGACTGAAATCTTACTGTATGCAACGAGGAGAGAGTCTTGGGAGTCACTTTTGACCCTAAATTGTCATTCGACCCACATATTCAAGCTTCTATAAACAAGGCCAATTAGATGATTGGAGTTATCAAAAGAACCTTTATATATTTAAACAAGGACATTTTCATTCAGCTATACAAAGCTATAGTTTGTCCAAGAGTTGAGTATGGTAACATTATATGGTAGCCGCATTTAAAAAGACAGTCAGGGGCTGTGGAGCGAGTCCAGCGCAGGGCTACCAAGTTGTTGCGTGAATGTCGGGAGATGTCTTACAGCGAGCGCTTAGTTAGAGTATTTGAATCTGCATTCACTGAAGGGAAGAAGGATTTGTGGTGACCTAATAGAGGCTTACAAATTGTACAATGATCTCGTGGACGTGGAGTGGAGCGACTTCTTTAAGTCACCAGGTTGTGCCAGTACGAGAAATGCAGACGGAAAAGTATTTGTTCAACGTAGTAATACTAACCTAAGAAAGTATTGTTTCAGTAATCGTGTTGCTAACCTGTGGAATAATCTTCCGTTTCGGCTCAAGACTGCACCGACTACTAACGTTTTCAAAAACCAACTGGACAAGGATCCTATATTTATGTCGTTATTCAGAAGCTATGATGAGTGACATTGTCGCAATAAGAAAATTGCACTAAGACAATATAGAAGGCAACACATTACGATGGGGCGTTCAAAAGGCTTCACGGCCTATATCTAGCCTCTCAACTACAACTACTACTACTATGAATAAATACTACTCATGTCCCTCCAGGTTTACTGGAGGTCCTACAGACTTTATTGCTTGTAGAACGACGGGAGCAGTACCACACACATCCCATTCCTATACGGTGTGTGCGTGAATGAGTATGAATGCACATGTCTGGGGTGAACATCTATAATACATCTCCTCCTCTGTGTGACTGTGTGAGTGTTAATTCAGCGTCTATGACATGCCAAAGCAAAACAAAACATGTCATAATAGGAGCTTCCTGAACCTATCCATCATGTTTAAAATATATGATCGATTGTTTCCTGGGCCAATAGCTTGCAAGGGGGTTTAGGGAAAAGAACGTTATAAACGCTTTACAAACACTCCGTCATATCAATTCTCTAATGGCTCAGCTGGTAGAGTGTTGGACTCTTGGTCATGCATGACCAGGTTCGATTCTGCGCTGAAACTTTTTTCTTTCTCTTTTTCGAGAGGTTGTGGGTTCGAACCCGACCTGGTTTTTTGTGTTTTTGTGTGTGTGTTTCACCCCCCACCCCCTTTTCTCGAGAGGTTGCAGGTTCGAACCCGATCTTTTTGTAAAAAAAAATTTAATATGCCAAAACCTGGAGGTTCAGCGCCAGCGGTTTTTATGTTCCCTTCTTCGAAAGTTCTGCCACCAAAGATCCTTTAAACCAAGATGGTTTACTCCCTTGATTCCTGCATAGAGGCAGAGAGTTATGTTCCCTTTGTCAAAAGTTCTGCCACCAAAGATCCTTGTACAGTTTGTTACAATGATGGCTTTTTTTCACATCTTAGAATGTGTAGTTTTCAGTGTCAAATGCTTTAAAGCAGTGTTGCTTAGGGTGGCCAGTGCCTGATAGTGACAGCTCCATGCAGGGTCCATTGTTAACTTAAGGCGACAGAGAGGTTCAAAGTTCATAGGAAAGAGATAGCATGGCTGGTAATGTCAACAATGGTCGAAAAGAGAGATGTGCTTGGTCATTTCCTTCATTCTCATGAACTCAAGGGCAGGTTCACTCAAATCAGTTACCAGGCTGTGGGCTATTCTGTGAAACTAATGAATATTAAATTCTGTGGGTTAGAAATAAATGGAAAGAAAAAAAATGCACCAAGCTGCATCATGTCCAAAAGTAAAGGGTGCCCCCCCCCCCAATCTATCTGTCCCTCAAAGCGCAGGGGATGCTTTCTCTTTGTCTTGCGTGTCTGCCTCTCTCCCCCACCTTACTGTGCCAAGACATGTAGTAAAAACATTCACAAGCATCAGATTGCATTTCACACACAACGATTGCAGCCAGGTGTTTGAAGGAATTCCAGGAAATCAACAGGAAAATATTGAAAGCGAATGATGTGTGAAGGTTCCCTGTGGACAGGTTACAAAGTTTGCAGAGAGGATCACCTGTGGAAGTAGTAGGTGTACAGAATCACTCTTTCCTTCAAATATTATAGATCTAATTTATCTCATCTAAAACAAAGTTAGTTTAGATAATTTATTTCTTTTTTTTTTGGTCATACCATTTACAAAAGCATAGAAAAGGATATGAATGTTTTAATTGTTTGTGTGAGCCGAAGGTTTTGCTGATCAAAACCAGTGTTTACTGCAGCATGTATTTTGGATAAAGGGAGGTAACGCCACCTATGTAATTATGCTCACAAGTGCGAAGGAATGAACATCTTGGAATCATAAGATCTTTGCTTCAACTCTTTACTTCATCGACTACCAGAATAAAACCAGCCCAAGCTAGCATGGCGTCAGGTGCCCATTCTCTTAGGGCTGTAGATGTGACATTAGTGCAGCTCCAACTTCCTCAGCTTGTCTCTCCTTCACCAACTTTTAGAGTGGATGAAAAGAACAAGACATGGGGGTCCAAGAAATCGCCCACAAGAAATGGGGATACACGGATAATGGGATCGGCTTTCACCTACAAATCTGCAGCCTTTCCACATGCTGATGGAGTGCTCTGTAGTCCAGGACCCTTGCAGCCAAAGTTAGGCTTCTTGTTTGATCCACAGATAAATCAAGGAGATCTGGAAATGTTTCAACAACTTCCCGAGAATAGTTGCTGTGATTTACATCTGTTCACTGTACCAAACATGTTGGTCAGAAAATTCAATGTATACTCAGTCTGTTCATTCTTACCTGATGAACACACATGTTGCACCCATCACAGAACACCATTTCATTGATGTCCTCCCCTTCTTTCTGCAACACAAGAAAACATCAAACAACATCAGTTAAAAATCTAAGCCACCATAGGTAATGATGAGTCAATGGAAGACTGGACAAGGGAGACTTCACTCGGCACTGCCTTTCCACCCATGGCAACATCCCATGCTGGGAAAAACTCCACTGTAATAAGCATTCATCATTTGCTCTAACATCTTCAATCCTGATGTAACATTCAAATCATTACGTTAGTAACTTAACTTAATTGCCATTTTGCATATGTACCCAAGGCTAACTGGAGCACATCTTAAATGAGGTCTTACAAAGCCTTGATCCCTCATTGCTCATCTCAGCCTATCTGGTCAACTTTTTGCAAGTTGTGAACCTTCACTGACGATAATGCTCTTGGCCATGTTTGCAAAGCATTATGACCCAAAATATGCAAGTTCTTTACTTTACAAATTGAATGAAACATTTAGTAGATTTTGGCATTGCACCCAAGTTAACAGGAGAATGTATACATCCACTATCAATGGGTTGACTGTAGCAAGACACCTGTGAATTCTGTCAACTGACCATAAAGAAAAGCACATTGCAAGTCTAGTCCATGCTGCTGAAACTACAGAATGGAATGCTCGACAGGATTCTTCAAATGAGTGCGTCACCATCAAGCACATAAACAATTCCTGCTATAATGAGAATATGTGACGGCGCATGAGCAAACAAGGCCAAAGCATGAAAAATGACAAAATGAAGCATCTCAACCACAATATAGCATGTATATTCCAGGGCCCGTATTCACAACGGCGATTTATCTTTTTAACACTCGATTTATCCCCTAAGCCCGGGTTATCTTGATCGGTTAGATAAGGTACGCTCGTCAGAGGATCCTAGGTTGCGCTTTGCTGTATACACTGGTTTCCAGCGAAGGGAGAGCGGAACAGGCAGTTGGAATCGTCTGAGTTTAGAGATAAATCGGAGTTAAAATAAATTGCCTATAAATCGCCGTTGTGAATACGGGCCCTGAAGAAGAACCCCCACATTTTCTTTTTTACAGTAACGTAAAGCTCAGGATCAGGAAATAATTTTTTTCAGCACTTGCTATAACACTTTTTTCCCCCCTAAGGCCTGACTTCAGTGTTGTTTCACATGCATGGTCATGTGTATGACAGACTACAGGGGTAAAAAAAAAAGACTGAATGCACAGCATCAAAGCTGATGAATTCACATTTTCTTCAAGACAGATGAGTCAACTTACACCTCTGCAAACGTCACAGGCTACATTGGCATCATACTCAATGCCCAGGATCTCCTCGCTTCGCATTAACTTGTTCATTTTCTCATGGCACTGCAAAAACAGAAAACATAAGCACATTATGTAAGACATAAATTACACAACAATTCAGACCCATTTCCAGTGAATTCTGTAGGTGTCTGTGACACTGGAATAAAACCCCGGTGTCTAAATTATAACAAGAAGGGCAAAGCCCATACAACTCACATGCTTGACCTTGACCGTTACATGACCTTGACCTTCAGGTGACCTTCAAGGTCATGGTCAAACAACTAAACCTAGCCATGACATCATACACAAAGAAATGCTTTACACATTTTTCCTACCAAAATATATGTGACCTTGACCCAAAGTCAAGGTCATCCAAGGTCATGCAACACAAAGCTGTTAATTCAAGACATAGGAAGCACAATGGTGCTTATTGGCACTTTCTACCATGAGATGTGGTCACTTTTAGTGGTTCACTACCAGGCATGAAAACAGCAAATGGAAAAAAAAGAGGAAACTTGGCCGGGGTCCAGGGGCCGCCTAGGCCCCGGTGGGGTGCAGGGGCAACGCCCCCCGCCGAAATTTTAAAATGCTATTTATAAGTGCTGAGAAGGCATTTCCTAGCAATTCAAGTACAAATTCAGACAACAAGAGCAAATGTCAAAATCTGCTTATGAAAGGTGCTGAAAACTATAATTTATATTCTAAATTTTCAGACATTACTTCCTACATTACAAAATCAGCTGTCTGAATATTGGTTATTTAAAAAAATTCCCTTGTGAAAAGTGCACCAGGAAGTTTTTTCAACAACTAGTACAGTACAAACACTTGTCAACATCATGCCAAAAATTTGAAGTTGTGTTACCTCCGCATCATTTATTCATGTCACTCCTGAAACTTGACATCTCACAAAGTCTACAACAAGTCCACTGTAGATCTCGATGACAGCAGCAATGCCACTGTGAGATGTTCGCCCACGCTTGTGCCAGCTCCCATCGAACGAAACTGCAATATCTAGACGTCCTTCTGGAGTTGGCTGACTAATTTTCAACTGCAAGTACATCAGTCGAACCTGTTCAGCTGCCTCCTGAAGGTGCCTATCAGCAGTCCGATGAACTCCTGAATGCAGCGTCTTCTGGTAGAGCTGCCATGTCTTCAGATGCATGGGTGGGGGCATGTTCATGAGAGCGAAAAATCGTCTCAGTTGGGTGAACCCAATCCCAATGGAGGTGGCAGCAACGACGAGACGACGGTTGATGTCATAGCCATTGTGCAGAGTACCTGTCTTTGGTGAGGTCCTGACCGCCGTAATGGTGTTCCCACATGCTGAGCAGAACACTTTCAGCTTGCTCGCTGATCCAAACATCGCCGACTGATTTTTGGTCACTGTTAACGGCAGCTGGTCACAATCTCGGCAGCGGAACACGGAGACGAGCTTGTTCTCGTCATCACCTACTGGCTCTCTTGTCTCGCTCTCGAATCGACGAAGTTTCTTGGCACTGGTAGGGACAGATTCTGACGATGAGGAGGCGATTGCTTTCGCAACATCAGCTGCGCCAGAAGCAGATTCGATAAACGTGAGTGCGGAGGTTGCCGAATCACTACTAGCGAGAGGTGCATCTTCGGTCGAAGTAGAACTAGAAGCAAGCGCTGTCGATTCTCGAGCTCCGGAGTCAGGACATAAGTCGGTTCCCACTCCATGTCTTCGTTTCTGAGCGGACGATGAGGAGGCGATCGAGCAACCTCGAAACAGCTGCGCCAGACGTAGTTTCGAACGACTCAAGTCAAGAGTGGTAGCTGCTGAATCGCCGCTCGCACGTGGTGCGGTGTCGATCGAAACAGAAGCGATCACTGTCGAATTCTCCGCTCCGGAGGCTGTTGACAAGTCTACCGTTGTCTTCCTTTTTTTCTTCGGCTTTTCCCCAAATTTATGCAGCGTAGCAAACTTCTTTGCATCCCTCCTCGGCATTCTTGCACTTGGTTGATTGATACTAAAGACGCCGTGCGTTCCTTATGTCGAAAAGAGCCGAAGCTAGTTTCGGCAACAGCCGGAACAGCCGACGAAGCTAGCTTCGGCTGTTTCCGTTCATCAATTCGGCCACGATCACGCTCTGTGCACGGGTTAAGCGACCAATCAGAGCAAAGGATAGACAGAGGCTTCTCTTTTGAAGCGTTTCATTGGTTCAGACTAGTTTCCGATTTCTGCTTCGTGTGCTTTTAAGCAGATTTGCACGATTGGCCGAGGCATCAAAATGGCTACCCATCAGCCGGTATGTCCGCAGCAGATCCAACGCCGATGTCCCCAGTCCCCCCGAGACCGGAGAACCGTCCGCCCCTCTTGCTCATAAAACAGGGATGAAAACAGCGAATGGAAAAAAAAGAGGAAACTTGGCCGGGGTCCAGGGGCCGCCTAGGCCCCGGTGGGGTGGAGGGGCAACGCCCCGCTGGGGGGTTAAGGGGGGCAACGCCCCCCATTGCCGAAACTTTTTAATGCTATGTATGTGCTGAGAAGGCATTTCCTAGCAATTCAAGTACAAATTCAGACAACAAGAGCAAATGTCAAAATCTGCTTATGAAAGGTGCTGAAAACTAAAATTTATATTCTAAACTTTCAGACATTACATCCTACATGACAAAATCAGCTGTCTGAATATTGGTCATAAAACAAAATCCCTCGTGAAAAGTGCACCAGGAAGTTTTTTCAACAACTAGTAGTAGTACAGTACAAACACTTGTCAACATCATGCCAAAAATTTGAAGTTGTGTTACCTCTGCATCATTTATTCATATCACTCCTGAAACTTGACATCTCACAAAGTCTACAACAAGTCCACTGTAGATCTCGATGACAGCAGCAATGCCACTGTGAGATGTTCGCCCACGCTTGTGCCAGCTCCCATCGAACGAAACTGCAATGGAGTTGGCTGACTAATTTTCAACTGCAAGTACATCAGTTGAACCTGTTCAGCTGCCTCCTGAAGGTGCCTATCAGCAGCAGGATGAACTCCTGAATGCAGCGTCTTCTGGTAGAGCTGCCATGTCTTCAGATGCATGGGTGGGGGCATGTTCATGAGAGCGAAAAATCGTCTCAGTTGGGTGAACCCAATCCCAATGGAGGTGGCAGCAAATGACGAGACGACGGTTGATGTCATAGCCATTGTGCAGAGTACCTGTCTTTGGTGAGGTCCTGACCGCCGTAATGGTGTTCCCACATGCTGAGCAGAACACTTTCAGCTTGCTCGCTGATCCAAACATCGCCGACTGATTTTTGGTCACTGTTAACGGCTGGTCACAATCACGGCAGCGGAACACGGAGACGAGCTTGTTCATCATGCTCATGCTGACGATCGATCACGTTCTCGTCATCACCTACTGGCTCTCTTGTCTCGCTCTCGAAACGACGAAGTTTCTTGGCACTGGTAGGGACAGATTCTGACGATGAGGAGGCGATTGCTTTCGCAACATCAGCTGCGCCAGAAGCAGATTCGGTAAACGTGAGAGCGGAGGTTGCCGAATCACTACTAGCGAGAGGTGCATCTTCAGTCGAAGTAGAACTAGAAGCAAGCGCTGTCGATTCTCGAGCTCCGGAATCAGGACATAAGTCGGTTTCCACTCCATGTCTTCGTTTCTGAGCGATGAGGAGGCGAGCAACCTCGAAACAGCTGCGCCCTGGAGACGTAGTTTCGATCGACTCAAGAGTGGTAGCTGCTGAATCGCCGCTCGCACGTGGTGCTGTGTCGATCGAAACAGAAGCGATCACTGTCGAATTCTCCGCTCCGGAGGCTGTTGACAAGTCTACCGTTGTCTTCCTTTTTTTCTTCTGCTTTTCCCCCAATTTTATGCAGCGTAGCAAACTTCTTTGCATCCCTCCTCGGCATTCTTGCACTTGGTTGATTGATACTAAAGACGCCGTGCGTTCCTTATGTCGAAAAGAGCCGAAGCTAGTTTCGGCAACAGCTTTGGCTGTTTCCGTTCATCAATTTGGCCACGATCACGCGATGCACACGGGTTAAGCAACCAATCAGAGCAAAGGATAGACAGAGGCTTCTCTTTTGAAGCGTTTCATTGCTTCAGACTAGTTTCCGATTTCTGCTTCGTGTGCTTTTAAGCAGATTTGCATGATTGGCCGAGGCATCAAAATGGCTACCCATCAGCCGGTGCGGTTCAACCTAAACCCCCCCCCCCTAAAAAATTTCTCAACGGATTTACACGAATCTCGAGAGTGACCAAATTGGTCATCAAATCCGAGGAAATCCTCGGATCCGCGGAAAATTTTCATCCCTGATAAAAGCGGTCCCTCATCGAAACCGTCCACAGACAGAGCGATAGGAACCTTGGTCTGCCGACCCAACGTCCCACCTCTCTTCCGCAGCCGCAGTGGCGCCACAGTCCGAGGACCGAGCGTGCCAACTCGCTGGGCTCTGATCCAGTCGTCCTAGACTCGCCTACCTGCCGGGAGAACACAGTCGATGACCCTGGAGTCAGAGAAGAAAACAGTCGCATGCCTGCCTCCCCGCCCCCGTCAACTTTTCGGAAGCGCGGGGGTGGGGCACATGGGCATGCACAGAAAGGGGGGGGGCGGCGGCTGATCGGACAAAACAGCGTCTGCTGAATGTCCGGAAGCAACGCTCTGCCGCGGCTCCACCTCAGAGCTCGACCCCGCGGGAGCGCGGTGGGAATGCCTCTCTCTGCCCTGCTTGACCTGCCGGGAGCGCAGGGGCGGGGCACAGAAGACCGCATGGGAATGAGGGCGGCATGAACACCGGACCAGACAGTGTCAGCTGAATGGCCGGAAACAACACGCTGCTGTGGCCCCACCGCAGAGCGCGACCTCGCGGGAGCGGGTAGGGGTTCCGCACTGTCCCGTTCGACCTTCGGAAGCACAGGGGCAGGGCACAGGAGAGCGCACGAGGTGGGGGGCGGCATGCTCACCTCGTGCGCTCTCCTGTGCCCTGCCCCTGTGCTTCCGAAGGTCGAACGGGACAGTGCGGAACCCCTACCCGCTCCCGCGAGGTCGCGCTCTGCGGTGGGGCCACAGCAGCGTGTTGTTTCCGGCCATTCAGCTGACACTGTCTGGTCCGGTGTTCACGCCGCCCTCATTCCCATGCGGTCTTCTGTGCCCCGCCCCTGCGCTCCTGGCAGGTCAAGCAGGGCAGAGAGAGGCATTCCCACCGCGCTCCCGCGGGGTCGAGCTCTGAGGTGGAGCCGCGGCAGAGCGTTGCTTCCGGACATTCAGCAGACGCTGTTTTGTCCGATCAGCCGCCGCCCCCCCCCTTTCTGTGCATGCCCATGTGCCCCACCCCCGCGCTTCCGAAAAGTTGACGGGGGCGGGGAGGCAGGCATGCGACTGTTTTCTTCTCTGACTCCAGGGTCATCGACTGTGTTCTCCCGGCAGGGAGGCGAGTCTAGGACGACTGGATCAGAGCCCAGCGAGTTGGCACGCTCGGTCCTCGGACTGTGGCGCCACTGCGGCTGCGGAAGAGAGGTGGGACGTTGGGTCGGCAGACCAAGGTTCCTATCGCTCTGTCTGTGGACGGTTTCAATGAGGGACCGCTTTTATGAGCAAGAGGGGCGGACGGTTCTCCGGTCTCGGGGGGACTGGGGACATCGGCGTTGGATCTGCTGCGGACATGTTGCGATCGTTGTCAGAGCTACTCTCTCCTTTTCGTAGAGGTAAGGAGCCGGTGTGGTGTGGAGTGTGCTCTCTTTCTCCTCTTCTCTGTGCTTGGCAAGATGGAGTTGATAGCTACCCTGTTGCCTTTGGCATGGGTCGCAAAACGGCCCCGTCAGAGACAGCTTGCTAGCAGGTTCATTACCGGTACGTTGAATGTGCTGGCGGATCATCTGAGGCGGAGGGGTCTTTTCTGCCTACAGAGTGGACTGTAGTGCATTAGGAGCTCGGGGGGGTGTGTGGTTTCGCTTGGGCAAACGATGGTGGATCTGTTTGCCAACTGCTTCAACATGCGTTGCCGGTTCTTCTCGCCTATGCACGATCCAAAGGCTCTCGGTCGGGATGCCTTTGCTAGGTTGTGAGCGGGCATGGAAGTCTACGTTTTCCCTTCCACGCGCCTTCTTCCGAAGGTGTTGGCAGGGTCGCCTGGAGCGTTCTCCATCTCTCTGCGGGCACTCTCGTGCAACCTTGTTCGGGATTGGCCATCCGAGGGTTCACATGTGAAACTTTTCTGCTTGGCTTCTTGGGACGCAGGTTCACTTGGCTTCCTGTTTCACTTTTAGTTTTCACATCGTATCACTGGAATCTTGTGTTTTCCAGTCTCTCTCTCTCGGTGTTTGTCTGATGCATGCTCTCATGTTTCCTGGCTTGAACTCAGTTCCGTCGTCTTCAGACGCGGAGGCTGTTTCTGCCCTTTTCACGAAGTCACGCCGAGGTGTCTGGACATCCTTTCTTGCTTGATACGCATTTTGTTCACGGATGCGTACAAGAATGCGTGGCTTGATCCTCCCGTTGGTGCCTCTCGGACTCATGAACTCCGCAAGGTTGCCACCTCTGTAGCGTTTGCCAAGGATGTCTCCTTGGCTCACCTTATGAGAGCGGCTTTTTGGCGCAGTGACTGTGTGTTCACACGCCATTACCTGCGGGATGTTCAAGTTCGTCATGTCAACGACACCTTTGGCATCAACAAGTTGGTTGTTGCGGGTTCGGCTTTTCGTGTTTGAGGGTGAGTGGTTATTTTGGTCAGGTGTTATGCACAACCCGCCGCCCAGCGTTGGGCAATCATATCACTGGTTGTCTACTGGTCAGTATGATAGGAAAACTTGAAGAAATTTAAACTAATTTCTATGTTTTCCTGACATACTTACCAGTAGACAACTTACTGTCCCACCCACCTCCCCGTTTGTGCATTTGCTGGGTCTCAGCTGTGTCAAAGAGGTCTATTGTGCCTTGGCCTGCTGTATTTATACACGAGCGTGTGGTGACGCGGCGCACTGGGAGTTACCTCCCTTTGCTCACGGCGTCCCTAGCTATGTGTCTCGACCAATCAGATTGGACGAGGCAGGCAGGCACGTGTGGGTATAGAATTATGCTAATTATTTTTTCGAGGTCAAGGTCATAATATCACTGGTTGTCT
>JAWQFJ010027013.1:0-32500 GCA_034096865.1 Theodoxus fluviatilis
TGATTTTATGGAAATGTGTGCAAAAAGCTGGAACTGTCACTTGTATTTTAGCAAGAAAATTGAAACCGGATGTTGTCAATATATACACATGTACATATAAACGTTATGATTTGTTTAATCAGTAAGTTTTTATTGTGATGGGTCTTCGGCCGAAATAAAGATCAATCAATCAATCTCTCTCACGCATTAATGCATTTCTCCTGAGAAAGAATTGCTATTATTACAATGGCACATTAGAATGAATTTTCTTAGGTACTTTCAGCTTGAGCTGACCACGATGTCATTATCAATAACTACGTTGAAAGTTTGTCTTAGAATTGTGTACTGTTGATTTGCTATTTTTCTGCCCCAAAATGTAAGATTTAACACAGAAAAAAGAATACCAGACTTTTGGGGGGCAAAGTACCCTTTCAAACAGGGAGTACGTTTGCGTGTGTGTAAAACACCTTCAACCTCCTTTGTTTGGGCATCGGGGCCGCGTGTTCAGTTTTCTCGTGATTGAAAATACTTCATGGTTATCGCTGCATTCAACGTTGTCTCTAGTTGCGTAACTTTGTGTGGTTTCAACACTAGTCCGTCGAAATGAATGCTCCCATATGAATGCTCCCTTACGAATGTTCCCTTATGAATGCTCCCATCCTTTCTCCATGGGTACATACATTAGTCCTCTTCGCTCCGGTCGGAGCATAGGGCCTTCACTGCAAGTCTCCACCTCTGTCGGTCTTGGGCTGCCCTCTTTGCCTCTCCCCATGTCATCCGGACTGTCCTCAGCTCTGCCTGTAGGGTTCTTTTCCAGGTCAGTGCTGGTCGACCACGCTTCCGTTTACCCTGAGGGTTCCAGTCCAAGGCGTGGCGTGGAATGCAGGCATCGTTTCTGCGCAGGGTGTGCCCAATCCACTTCCATTTCCTTCTTTGGATGGCGTTGACGATCGACTCCTGCCTGGTACGTTGCCAGAGTTCTTTATTGGAGATTCTTTCTGGCCATCTGATACGCAGGATCTGGCGGAGGCAGGTGTTGATGAAGACTTGCAGCTTGTGGCCGATGCTCTTGGTATGTCTCCAGGTTTCAGATCCGTAGAGCAGCACAGATTTAACATTTGTGTTGAAGATCCTCAGTTTGGTGTGACGGCTGAGGCTCTCATTTCTCCACACTGGTTTCAGGGTGACGAAGGCGTGTCGTGCTTTGCCTATCCTGGCTCTCACGTCTTCATCTGTCCCTCCAGTCTTGCTGACCACGCTGCCCAGGTACGTGAAGCGTTCGACGTCCAGACCGGAAGTTGGTGCCCGTTGCTGTCGGTCATCGCAAGTGCAGGACAAGTCTGCAAGTTGCTTCCTTTCAAGAGGACACGTGATAGCTCTGTGCTCAGCAGGCCGAAGCCCAAACATGCCCGCAGTTCCACAACAGCTGCACCCATAACGGAGATCAATGGGGGTAAAACTAGGGGTGGGGGTGGGGTGGGGGATGGGCAGTCAGCGGGGTTGAGGTGGTCGCAAATTGGGGAACAAGTAGTCGAGAATGAAAAAGAGACAAAATATTCAGGGGAGAAGAGGGAGGAAAATTATGTATATCCTCCTCACCAGTCTTTATGTCTATAAACGATATACATATTCTTGTGAAAAATCGTTGAATGTCTTCATAACTTCTTGTGGGGAGGGGAGGGACAGACAGAGCCAGGCCTACTGCAGTTAGAAGAAGAGAGAGGGCCTGGAGGAGGCAGTGGAAGTGGGGATGGGTGGGGTAAGGTGGGGCAGAGTGGGGTAGGAGCGGTGGTTGTTTCGGGTGTGTGGGGAGTGCGAGGGCAGAGAGGGTGGGCGGTGAGTTCCGATGGATTTGGAGAGCGATGCAAACTTGACAGGCTGTTTAGGGGCGCGTATCCCGTGTCTGTGTTGACTCAGGCTGGCGTTTACCCTCCGTCCAGACGGCCCCACTGGTCTCATCCTTGTCGGGTATGGAGGCTCAGGCCTGGGGTATCTCATCACACCCGTATTAGTGCCTGCCTTCTTGTACCCCCCACCCCTTTCTCTCCTCCTCTACCCGCTCCACCCCCATTTCCTTCACCAACGCTTCCACTTCACACACCACCTAGTCTATCACAGAACCGGTACTGTCCGTCTGTCTCTCTCTCTCTCTCTCTCTCTCTCTCTCTCTCTCTCCCCTCTGTCTCTCTGTCTCAGTCTGTCTCTCTCTCTCTCTCTGTCTCACTCTTTCTCTCTCTCCATTTCTCTCTCTCTCTCTCTCTTTCTCTCTCTCCATTTCTCTCTCTCTGTCTGTCTGTCTGTCTGTCTCTCTCTTTCTCTCTCTGTCTCTCTCCATCTCTCTCTCTCTCTCTCTCTCTCTCTCTCATTGCAAATACGCATTTACTCTGTATTCTAAAGTATAACATATTTCGTTATTCTTTGACGAAGAAACGTTTGCCAGTCCATCCGTCCGTTCTTCCGTCCGACTGTCCATTCATTCATCCATCCATTTATTCTTCCATATATCCATCCATTCTTTTGTCAATTCGTCCATCCGTCCAGCCAGTTAATCAGCCACCTCTCAATCATTCAATCAAACTGGCAGTCATTCAGTTAATCAATAAATCAATCTGTTAGACAGTTAGTCAGTCAGTCAGATATTCAAACAATCAGTCAGGCAGGCAGTCAATGCGTTAGTCAGGTAGGCAGGCAGGCAGGCAGGCAGGCAGGCAGGAAGACAGTCTGTCACTGAGTCAGTCTAAGCAAAGCCATCAAACCGAAGGAAGAGGAGTATGCATTCCTTAATTAATTAATTTTAAAAAGCATCGCGTGCGAAAATCTCCCTCCGTTTTTGCAAGAGACGATGAAAAAAGGGCTTGCATTTAAATTATTCAAAAGTATGATGAAATATGCAATAGTGCCTTTCAGACATTCAAGTCTCGCACGCACGCATAAAGCCGGATTCCTGAATGACAACCACCGGAAGCGGACGTTGAAGTTCTCCTTGTAAAGCGTAAACAACAAAAATGCACAGAAATACGCTTTAAAAGTCCTATCCGGAGAGAGAGAGAGAGAGAGAGAGAGAGAGAGAGAGAGAGAGGCAGGCAGGCAGAAGACACTCATGCTTTGACACAGGAGATATGACAGTACATCTGGAGATTATGTCGTAGTCACGCTGTGCAGTGCTGGGAGACCGGTTTTGCCAGTGCGCTGTGCATAGCAGGCGTGAATTCCTCTCTTCTCTGCCCTGCGCTGCTCTCCCCACACCACCCGCCATTCTGGCCCACTTTCTCCCGCCCTGAAACAAAAGCTGTGGACCTCTGTGACTTCGGGAGTTGTTCCCACCTGCTTCTCGTACACTCTGTCCCTGAACACGCCACTTCTTTCCCCTCTCTCCTCCTGGCACTGTAATGGCCGCCATGCTGATGACGTAGCCGGTGTAATAGTGACGTCACTTCTTGCAGTGATTTTGATGACATCAGTCACTACGCGATGATGGCATCGACGTGCTTGATGAGATGGTGATGACGCTGCTAAATGTGATGTCGATGACTGCTAGATGGGATAACAGTGTCAGTGTTGATGTGGTGGTGGTGTTGATGGTGATGATGACAACTGTGATGGCGGTGACAGTGCGAGTATATGGGTGATGCCTGTGCTTACTTTGAAGACGATGACAGTGATGTAATTGTCGTTTCAATGCTGTGATGGTGATTTTAGTGTTATGATGGATGGTGATGACAGTACTATGACGGTGATTACATTACTGTGATTGTGATGACTGTGCTGATGTGATGGTTACGACTGTGCTGGTGTGATAGTGATGTTAGTTTTGTGATGCTGATGACAGTGCTTTGATAGTGATAGCTGTGCTGCGATAGTCATGACAGTGATGTGATCGTGATGATGATGACTGTGTCTTGATGGTGATGACAATCCTGTGATGGTTATGACAATGTTGTGATGGTTATGACAATGTTGTGATGGTTATGGCAATGTTGTGATGGTTATGACAATGTTGTGATGGTGCTGAGAGTGCTGTGATGGCAACGACTGTGCTTTGATGGCGATGACAGTACTTTGATAGTGACGATAGTGCAGTGATTGTGATGACAGTGCTGTGATGGTATTGACAGTGCTGCGATGACGTTGACAATTCCTACTGCAATGGTGATGACAGAGCAAACTCTAATGATACTGACAATGCTTTGATGATGATGAAGGTGCTGTGGTGGTATTGACAGTGCTGCGATGGGGATGACAGTGTTGAAAATATGTAGCGACATTGCTGGTCGTGACTAGTGATGATGGTGCTGTGATGGTGAACTGACTAGTGGCTCTCTCTTGCAGGGCAGCTCAAGTGCGAGTGCACCACCGAGGACTGCGCGGCAGAGGGGCGCAGCAGTTGCCAGGCAACCCAGTATTGCTACGTGGAGAATTTCCGTGGGGAGATCACTCGGGGATGCATTGACGAGCGCACGCCATTGCTGTGTGAGAACCGGAAGCCGCACGGCGTGGTGGGACCCTGGCCCCTCATGTACTGCTGCAAGAACCGGAACTTCTGTAACCGTCATGCACTGCCCACTCCTGAACCTGCTGCAGGTAAACACAGCCTTCTTCTCCCCCACTTCTAGTCTGTATGTGTTTTCTGTCGTCGTCATGCTCGTCTTAGTCGTCCTTGTCCGCTTTCTACTCGTCCTCCTCCTTTGCTCATCCTCTTCTTCCTGCTCATCCTTCTTCACATACTCGTCCTCCTCCTGCTCTTCCGTGTTCTCTTGCTCGTCATCATCCTTCTCATTGCCCTCGTCCTTCTCCTCGTTATCAGCAGCAGTAGACACCAACAGCAGTAGCAGCAGCACCACCACCACCACCACCACCACCACCATTGATACCATCAAAATATGCTGTATCATCATCGACATCGTTTCTTCGACATGATCATATTTCATTCCCACTGCCTCATCGATTTCATTACCGTCATGAGTCTTATGCGAGCATTGCTCTCTACACAGGCTTTTCGTACCTGACTTCTACAACCATAAGACAAAGCATCACAGTAATGCACACTGCGCCTTCTCTGCCCCATTTCAGGCGAGGAGGACACGCAGACTGCAGAGCCGGACACCAAGGACACCAAGACGTCGGACTGTTCCCAGTCCAGGGACAAGGAGCCCAAGACGTCTTCTAGCGGCCCTCGCATAATCAACCCCATCTACATCGCGGTGCCGGTGGCGGGCGTGTGTGTGCTGCTGGCGCTCATCATTTTTGCCATGTACCTTCTGCGACGGCGCACCAACGACTACTACGAGACGTACCAGCACTACCACGACCAGCATGGACACGTCATTCAGGCGCCGCGACCTTGCACTTGCAAGAAGAACGGCGCCTGTGCGGGCAAGGTCAATCGCTGCACGGACAGTGAGCGTTCTTCTTCGGGCAGCGAGACCAGACTGTTCCTGCAAGCGTGATGTGGCCCTTCACCAGGGAGTCAGCTGTAGACGTGACAGAGAGACGCCTTCAAGATGGCGGCTGTCCTCCTTGGTTGCTGGTCAGCGTGAACTGGTTATGTGTGGAAAACGTTAAGGGAAAGAACTTGGCTGTTATGTCACACCTGACTTGTAGGCATTGGGGTCGTGACTAGGAAATGTAAATCGCAAGTAAAAATCGTTGTCACCAACATCACTCTCACCGGTGGACCAATGTATTTTTAAGGGGCAAATGAAGATGCTTCAGTCATGAGGGTTTGTGCGAGTAGACTTCTAATTTGTAAAGCCAGTTCAGAATCTATGTTGGTAGTTATGGCAAGAGTTGGAGAATCCACAGATGATGATGGAACTGCTGAGAGTGCTGACTGCATCAACTCCTTGGAAGATCACGAGACTTGGGTGCAAGAGAGCTCGCTGTTTCAGACGCGGTCGTCAAAACCCGTGTCAGTTTGGGTTCATGAAGCACAGGGGTAACTGAAAAAGGGCGTGATAGGATGACTTTTATATGGTCTTATCAGAAAAACAAACAAAAAACCCCGGAAAGACCGATTTCGGTGATATTCTTCTAGACCTCACCCAAATGTGGGTTGTGAATGGCAAGTCAGACAGCCTGAAGACGTTGCTCGTCAGGAGACAGGAGACAGCCAGAGGCGATGTGAGAATGGTGGTGCTGAACAGAACTGGGGTTTCCATCTGACTCAGTCTTCCGAAGGCGCCTCAAGTTAAGAAACTTGCTCTACTGAACACGCCATACAGAGACGGATGACATGTAGTGTCTTCTTTGACGTCTCACCACACAATAGTGACGTAGCGTCAAATTGGAGCTGAAATCACGTCCCGGCAGGGTGGATGTCACGCCAAGACTGACGTCATGTCACGCCAACAAGACTGAACTCATGTCACGCCAACAAGACTGAACTCATGTCACGCCAAGACTGACGTCATTGCCACGTCAACAACACTGAACTCATGTCACGCCACGAAGATTGACGTCATGCCACGCGATAAAAACGGACGTCATGTCACGCCAACAGGACTGACGTCAAGCCACGCCACCAAGACTTACTTCGTGTCATGCCAGGGTGGATGTCGCAGTGAACAGGTTTGTCTGCTGAGAACAACAGAGCAGGTGGCGGACTAGAGAGCTGGAGCAGCCTGTTGGACAGCTTCCCTCTCAAGGAGCAGTCACCACCCATCCACACATAGAAACTGTCTACCCAAGGATCTGTGGAGGAAAATGAACTTACCAACTTATCACGATCTTGCGCAGCATTTCCCGAACAGAGAAAACTGTGAAGTTAGATTCTGTTGTGTCAAAATGGCTTTGCTGAAAGCGAGGGTCTGGTGAGATTTGCAGACGTTGGTAACGTGACTGTCACCTGTACAGCTGTGACAGTCTTCGTCCTGTCTACTGCGCGCTATGTCTTCCTTTTTGGGGGAAATGCAGCTCATTAAATATGGACTTGTAGTGCATGCTCATGCACACACACGTACTCATTAGTGCATGTATCCCTTGCATATAACTGCATCTTACTGCATGTGCATGGGTGGTGTGTGTGTATGATCATGTATGTACTCTTTTATCGATGACAATATGTGTGCATATAGTTGTGCATGTATATGTGTATATGAATGTGTGTACCTGAGAGCGAGCGAGCAAGAGAGAGAGAGAGAGAGAAAGAGAGAGAGAGAGACAGACAGACAGACAGACAGACAGACAGACAGACAGACAGACAGACAGACAGACAGACAGACAGACAGACAGACAGACAGACAGACAGACAGAAAGAGAGGGGAAAGACAGATAGAGAGAGAGAGAGAGAGAGAGACAGACAGACAGACAGACAGACAGACAGACAGACAGACAGACAGACAGACAGACAGACAAAAAGAGAGGGGAAAGACAGAGAGAGAGAGACAGACAGACAGAGAGAGAGAGAGAGACAGACAGACAGACAGACAGAAAGACAGACAGAAAGAGAGGGGAAAGATAGGTAGATAGATAGAGGGAGAGAGAGAGAGAAAGAGAGAGAGAAAGAGAGAGAGAGAAAGAGAGAGAAAGAAAGAGAGAGAGAGATGAAGAGTGTAGAGCCAGATATTTACCAAGTGTATGATGTGTAAATATGATATCAGCATTTTACTTCTCATACATAGTCAACGGCTGACGTGGGAATTTGCCGGGAAATCAGTTATGAAGTCATGCATGTCATACTTACCAGTGAGTTGTACATGACCAACACTTAGGACCTCATGGAACAGATCCTACACCTCCTGCACAAATTGTTTGACTTACAGTCTACCTACTTCTACTATACTCATATGCGTGCAATGAAGTGTGTGTGTGTGTGTGTGAAAAAAGATACACGTGCGTTTGGATCCACAGCCTTTGTTCAACTACGAATAAGATATTCTTGAGAGAGAGAGAGAGAGAGAGAGAGAGAGAGAGAGAGAAAGAAGTGCACGCTTTGGTGCCTTGCTCCATGTAGTACAAAGAGAACGCAGTCTTCGATTCAGTGAATGTACAGCTTGGCGAAATCAGGAAGTTTTAAAAAGGGTAAAATAAGGATTAAGATCAAACAATGAAATCGTATTTCATGAAAAACAGTAACGTTGATGAAAATCACACAGTTTGCTACTGTTGCATTGACTCCAGACAACATGCATGCAGTGAAAGAATGCTAGCAGGTTACGCAACAGTTGCATGACAGTCGTACTTTGATTTTGGCGTTAGTCGTGTGTTTTTTTCTTATTTATTGTAACAGTCGTACTGTGAAACTTCGTTTCCAGGTGCATTGTTCGCATCTCATGGATTCAAAAATGTGAATAGTCATGGATACGTGATACGTTTCGATGCTTCCGGAATAAGTCATTTCGTGAACGAAGCTGAAACTTTAATTACACTAAATAGGGCAGGTATATTTTGATAAGCTGTAAGATTACATTGGCTGTTCATCGTAAAGCTTGCTTTTTCCGGAATGCTTGTTTCAGCCGCTATTCTTATCTCTCGAGAATCTCCCATCCAGTAGATCAATATGTCGATTAGGAATTGCTTCTTCTGGAGAAAAAGCTGTAAATAAAGAATTGACTTTGTTCATTTCAATTCGCCAATACGTTCAACATTCTCTCCACAAAGTCAGGATTCAGAAAATGGCTGTACACAGAAAGCTGCCTGGTCTCCCAGCAGAATGTGGCACTGGCAGCCTGGGATTTTCAAGAACTAAGGAACGCTGTCAATCCTGGGCTGGTGGTGCCACAGTTTCTTGGGAGGCTGAGGTCTCTGCAGACACGGTACAGGACTCACCGCTCTCCTCCGGTGGACTAGAGATCATGCAGCGTTGTGCCGAGAGTAAAGTGGGGGCGTTGTGCCGAGAGTAAAGTTTTGCAGAGAGCATAGCTACGGGCAAAGTAGATGCATCTTGGCGACAGTGAAGCCGTGAGCAAAGTGGATGCGTCTCTCCCTTCTCTGCAACAGACTGAGGTCGCTCTCACGCAACTGTCCCGAAGAAGCACGGCAATGGAACTCTTGTAAACTGGAGCGTTATTTATCCCCTGTGAGAAGCAACCAATGTCCATGTTTCGCTTGAATCTGGTGTCTTAATGATCCAGGCTCCGCCACCTTAAGCATTGACCTGTGTGAACTCGCCGTGTCTTCCTCGTCATGTCCTCTCGTACTGGTGTCTGTGCATGTGAAAATTTTGCAAAGATGGCCATGACTTTGACGCGCCATCACCCCACTAGTCAAAGTGTCCTCGTGCATACGTGTTTTCCCAGATATTTGTGCATTGTGCGATTTTTCTTCTTGGGATCGGAATGATTATTTATGTTTGTGTTTTGTCAAGTGTTGAACCTAGCAGCGGAGAACAGTGGAGTGTGCTGCAACTTTGCAGAGGCCACTATGAACACACGAGTCACCAAGATGTGAACTGTCCAAAGAACGCTTTCCCAGCTTTCCCCCCCTGACCTTCCACATCTCTCCTCTCCACAATATAGAGGGTAAGGCCGTGGTTTCTTCCAGCGATTTATCACCCAACCCTGAATGTTAAATCTCCACACACTTTGCTCCTTGGTCCATGGACCAATCCTGCACAGGCATTTGACGCCAAAGAAAGAGACAGGACGCAGAAAGGTTACTTCGGACTTCTTTGAATGCTGATCAGGCTTAATAACTTCTTGAAGAAAAAAAAGTTATATTCTAGTCGACGGTGAACCAAATTCGGTTTTGTTCAAAGAAGGCCTGAATGGGAGTTTACAGCACTCCGTAAAATCCAAGATCAGACAATTTCGAAGATCTTTTTTACTGCACTTATATTTCGTGTAACAAAGAGGTTAAACATAGTAAAATATTGTACTGTGGAAAAATATACAAATATGTTCTTTCTACAACAACAAAAACGTTGTTTTTCCTTCTGCCGTACACACTCTTCCAGATCGTTGTATTCCAGCTCAGGTAGATATTTGCTTTTCACTGCACATACCCAGGTGCACTTGTTAGGATTCAGCGACAGACCTTGCAAGATGGATTATTAAAATAATTGATTTTATGAGCGTTTATCACTTTATCTTCGCATTCGCGCATAAAGCAAAACACGTGCGCGCACACACACACACACACACACACACACACAAACATACGCACACGCACACACCGCTGGCGCTAGGGAGGGGGTGGGGAATGATAGGGTGGAGGGAAGGGTTTTGACCCTCACATTGGGAAGGGCAGCACAGCCAAGGCCCCATGGCAAGGCAGTGGCCAAATTACGCAATGGAGACTGTGCCTCGTGGTGGCCTGCCTGTGTGGCGTCTCTCTTGTCCCAAACAAGGACTGGAGTAATGGCCTGTCTGTGTGGCGTCTCTCTTGTCCCAAACAAGGACTGGAGTAATGGCCTGTCTGTGTGGCGTCTCTCTTGTCCCAAACAAGGACTGGAGTAATGGCCTCCCTGTGTGGCGTCTCTCTTGTCCCAAACAAGGACTGGAGTAATGGTCTGTCAGTGTGGCGTCTCTTTTGTCCCAGACAAGGACTGCAGTAATTGTTTGTCTGTGTGGCGTCTCTCTTGTCCCAGACAAAATTGTACACTGTACCTCGTGGTGGCCTGTTACTATGGCGTCTCTCTCGTCCCACTCCCACCTACGGTAAGGTCAAGCTGCCCTGTTCAGTTCTTCAAGTAGATTTTATGTCAGTTTTTGTCCAAAGAATCTATTCTGACCTCGATCTGCGATAGAATGTCATTGAAAATAGTTGACATTTTGTTTTTCTTTCAATGCATTGAATCCATGAAAATTCAAGTGCATCTTCGAAATATCTTGGTCACTTGTGTCGAAAAAATGCAGTGCAACTGACTTTCAGAACGGAGTTTGAAAAATGCCAAGAAAAATTTGTTCTGAATCGCCATGTAATCTAACGCCATCTGAAAAAAAAGAAATCAAAATTGTTTGTGATTTTGTTCATAAAATAACAGTAGTCTGAATGGAAATTGACTTTTGATCGACTAAATCATTATATTTGACGTGGAACCCAACTTTGCATAACACTTAAAACGCAGAAAATTCAAGAATCAGCGCTGTTGGAAACCTTTTGTTAAAGGGTTAAGAAGTCACTGGGTCATTTCTGTCCTCTATCTGAAACGGTCACACTTCCTAAATCAGTACGGAGGATGCTTTGAGTCCACATGCTACGACAGTTGCAGTTGCCGAGAGAATGTTGTTGCTGCAAACTTCTGCTCTTCTTTGTGTCTATTGTAACAATTCTTGTGTATTTGTTGTCGTTATTTCCCTCCTCAGGGAAAAGGGGAAATTGATGGAAATATTTTCCCTAGTTATCAGAGTGGACTTATGTATGGAAATTGTCAATTCATGTTGTATCATTCACAAACTTTGAGCTTCTTGGTCCCGCTTGGGTATGAAAGCTTTGATGTCCTCATGCACTATCGTGTTATTGTGAACCCATGCTCGCTTCAGATGTTCATATTGTACAAAATGATCATTGTAATTACAGTGAAATAAACATTTGGTCCAACTCTTTCCTGTGTCTTTTGTCTCAATATTCCCTTGCACACCTGGATGTCTATATTGTCTGGATTGCAACAAACAAAATCTTGTCAGCCGTCAGTTCTTTGCAGACACCAACACGGTCAAACACAAGTACAGGAGAGAATGTTGGAGTGCATAAAGCATCATGGTTACCCACGCTTTTTATCCCCCCCCCCCCAACCCCCCAACTCCCAACGCCCGAGCGCCCCTTTCCCTCACCTTCCCCTCGCCTTCCCCTCTCCCCCATCCCATCCCACCCCCTCCCCTTCCCCACTCACCCGCAATCATCTTATTTGTGTCTGCATTTGAGCCAGACTGCGTTTCGTAAACGAGATCATCACACTGTGGAGGGCGAGTACAAGACGTGCCCTCCTGTGCGGAAATGCATGAAAGTAGGCTGACATCACTGGCAGAGTGGCTTCCTAGCAACCGTAGCTGCCACCACTAGGGCCAAACACTCGTGAGATGGCGGCCACAGAGTCGGCAAGAAATTCGTGCGCTTCGTGCTAGCACGTGTAAAGTTAATTCAGTTCATTCATCATGCCCACTGAGAAGAACATTTCCACGTGCAGCCATAAACAACTTTTTTCTTCCTCTCCACTCTTTTTGCCCCGCTGGATTTGACACGACGTCCATGTCGCGCCGTTTTGACTCGTCAGCTTTTTGGACTAGGTTGCCCTGTGCAGAGTTTAACGGTCACATCACTGCCTTTCTCTCGCGCTGCTGACCCACAGAAGGAGGTGTAGATGGTCCAGTATGCTGAGGCGTTGAACTTAGCAGCGAGGCGCTGTGCCGTGGTTCAACCCCAGGGGCGGGAGAGATGGGAGAAAGTTCTAAAAAAGACCCACAGAAGCCAACAAGACGGGTGGTACCAAAGGATCGAGATCTGCACCAGCACCTTCTTTTAAGAAAAACCCAAGTCCAGCAGATCCTGACCAATGACGAACCGATACTGCACATAAGTAAATGAAAGAGAAGCAAAACCACATCGTCCTCCTGCCGGCGTCATGGAAAGCGAGAGAAAAGTGAGGCTACCAGACAGGCCACACAAATCCGGGAGCCGTCCGGAGACCAGGGGGTCTTCGGAGCATCACGGTGGACGTGAAAGAATCGCCCAAACCTCTCCACCGTGTCTTCCGCAGCTTCCCTCAGAATGAGCAGAGAGTCGGCAGTTCTCTAGGAGAGCAGCATAACCTAGGCGCATGAACGGAAAGTGGCACGACACTCCAATGCAGAGGAGCATTGCCCGCTCAGAGGATGGGGCTAGCGGACGCTTCTGGTTGAAGCTGGATGCAGAGGCTTCGTCGCAAGGCCGGTCATCAGGCTCTTACAAGCTACTGGAACTCTGGTTTAAAGAAGTGGTCAGGGTCACAAAGACGGTTCAAGGCAGGTAGAGTCCACTTCTCTGGGGAGTCTGGCAGAACAAAGACTGGCTGCTTGCAGTCTCCGCTGGCTCAACCACTGAGGTAGATCCCGATTGCAGCTGAAAAGCAGCTCCGACCTTACGTCATTCATTTCAAGGAGATCTCAGTGGAAAGACTGTAGCACTGCGCCAACACCACTCTCTGCTCTAATGGAAGTCTTGTGGCACGAAGTGGCACCTCAACGACGCAGACAACACTGGAATGTTGAGCCAGTCTAATTCCTGTCCCCAGTGGGTAAGTCAACCATTGGCACTTTTGTCCTGTGCAATACTTAGAGTAACATACGGACAGAGGCACTAGATGCCCCCTCACAAGCTGTGACCCCTGGCTGCCGGGCTTTCGGGGCCTGTTTCAGTAGCTCAGCCAGGGCCTGCTCCAGTAGCTCAGCTAGGGCCTGCTCCAGTAGCTCAGCCAGGGCCTGCTCCAGTAGCTCAGCCAGGGCCTGCTCCAATAGCTCAGTCAGGGCCTGCTCCAGTAGCTCAGCCAGGGCCTGCTCCAGTAGCTCAGTCCGGGCCTGCTCCAATAGCTCAGTCAGGGCCTGCTCCAGTAGCTCAGCCAGGGCCTGCTCCAGTAGCTCAGTCAGGGCCTGCTCCAATAGCTCAGTCAGGGCCTGCTCCAGTAGCTCAGCCAGGGCCTGCTCCAGTAGCTCAGCTAGAGCCTGCTCCAGTAGCTCAGTCAGGGCCTGCTCTAGTAGCTCAGCCAGGGCCTACTCCAGTAGCTCAGCCAGGGCCTGCTCCAGTAGCTCAGCCAGGGGTGGACTCGAGCAGCAAAAAAGGCTACCGGGGGACGTCGAGTCAGTGAAATCATTCAGATGCAGTTTACGTTGAGTCCTCTATTTCTATGCACTGCAGTCATTCTCGACATTACTCCCGAGTAAGCTTGCACTCGTCGAGGAGTAAAGACCTGCGTCTGAAAACGTTTGCTTTTCTTGGATGTGGGTCGTCTTGTTTCTTGTATGTCCTGCTAGAACTTAGAATCTCTCTGTCTCTGTCTCTCTGTCTCTGTCTCTCTCTCTCTCTCTGTCTCTCTCTGTCTCTGTCTCTCTCTCTCTCCCCCTCTCTCTCTCTCTCTCTGCCTCTCTGTCTCTCTCTGTCTCTCTCTCTCTGTGTCTCTCTCTCTCTCGCTGTCTCTCTCTCTGTCTCTCTCTCTCTCTCTTTGTGTGTGTGTGTGTGTGTGTGTGTGTGTGTGTGTGTGCTTGTGTGCGCACGTGTGTGTGTGTGTGTTTGCGCGTGTGTGTGTATTCGCACTCGCTCTCTCCTCAGTTCGCTCTCTGAACGTGACGCAATAGATTTATGCAGTGGATACTTTCTTACCGAAGAAGTTGACGGAGATTTTGATTCGTCGAAAAGAGGAACAATGTTTGCCCCAAAGGGTTAGTGGGGTCTGTAGAAGAGGTAGTGAATAACAGAGAGATTGTCTCATTTTCCCATGTAAGTATCCCCTGTGGGTTGGGGGTCAGAATAGACCCCCTGTGGGTTGGGGGTCAGAATAGACCCCCTGTGGGTTGGGGGTCAGAATAGACCCCCTGTGGGTTGGGGGTCAGAATAGACCCCCTGTGGATTGGGGGTCAGAATAGACCCCCTGTGGGTTGAGGGTCAGAATAGACCCACCCCGTCTGCCTTCGCGATTCGTAGAAGGCGAATAACTAGGGTCATCGTGACTTGATTTGCGCTTACTCTCAACTATTATTGTGATTTTCGCGCTTAAATGGCCTTACATAGCCTTTAAGGCTGATAGGCCGTAAAAATCCATCCATCCATCTATTCTTCCATCCATCCATCCATGCTTCCCATGTAAGCCAGTGTGTCCATGCGTACCACTTTACGCATGTGGGGCAGTGTGGACTGGACAGCAAAGACTGCAGTGCTGATGGTGAGTATACGCAGGCTAGACGTCTTGGCCACTGGGCTGAAATCCCACACAGTAATTTACCTCCAGCTGCCCCATGCGCACACACCAGTGCGCTCTGTCGTTTTCTTTGTTGAACAAAAAGAGATTCTCTTATTTCCCCGTGGATTCGGAAAAATCTCTCATGGATTCATGGGGTTCACAACCCTAGGCAAGGCAATCTCATTTGAGAGCATCTTCACAAGCATCGGTGCAACCTCCTTCATAAACTACACTCATTGACGTTTTTTCGTTCCTTTTCCATTCCCCACTGTTTTTGTCGCGGCTTTATCCGCAAAATTATGTTTTGTTGAGCCTCTCGGAATCCCAAGCGTCCTGCTGTCAATCTACTTTTCCTCAATCTTTCGGTAGCCGCTACCGACCCTCTTTATCCCCTCACCGTTTCTCCTGAAGTTCCTCTTCCTCCGTATGCTCCTCTGCCCTGATGTTGTTTCTCCCGCATTGATTTGAAGACGTTGCTCGCCCGTTCCATCTTCTATCTCAATTCATGAACCAGCCGACCTACAGCTGGGATGGGATGGTGGGTTATGGGGTGACGATATGGGTGTATAATGTGGGGGGTTTTTATGAGGGGGATCACGGCCTGGTCTGACACCGGGAGGCACGCTGCTGCAGTGGCGCCGCCCGTCTGGCACAATGGCGGAGGTGTGGGGAGGGGGAGGGCGAGGGCAGGGGGAGGGGCACGCCAGGGTATGGGCGGCAATTGATTCCCGAGGATCATCACAAATTGTCGTCTGCCGCTCTCCAGAGACTGTCTCTGCCCGCTCTGCCCCGCCCCGGGCAGCCGCACTGGCGCCCCCTGGTTGCGGTAACGTCCCCTGATGGTTGAAGCCAAAGTGTAGTGTATTGTGGTGTAGTGTCGGTAGTGATTGTGGTGTAGTGGCTGTAATGCAGTGACTGTAATGCGATGCAATGCAGGGTCTGTATTGGTTGTAGATTAGAGTTGTCCGTGTAGCAGTGTAGTGTGGGGACTAGTGAAAAAGGTGTAGATTCAGGTGAAAAACTGCAATGAAGTATCTGTAGTGCAGTGTTGTAGCTACTGTAATGTGTTGGCTGTAGGTTGCTGGCTCTACATGTAGTGATTGTAGTGTTGCGTTTTATGGCCAGTACGATCTTCGGTGTGGCGGAATTGGCGTCCATAGTCTGATTTTCATCTTGTACCACTGATGTCTTCTTCTTGTCTCTAGTCTTCATACATGTATACTCAATTCATTTGTCTTTCTGGTGTTGTCAAATTATTCATCTTGTCAGTCTCTAGGTTACACAACTATTACCTTCCTGTTTTTCACCCATCATTGTCTTCATCTCGTCCGTTCGCATGTAGTCTTCATATTGTCTTCCTGTTCCTCAGCCGTCATAGTCTTCATATAGTCCATTTGTGTGTGGTCTTCATTGTACTCAATTGTCTATATTGTCTTCCTGCTGTGCCGCTGTCATAGTCTTCATATAGTCCATTTGTGTGTGGGCTTCTTTGTACTCAATTGTCTATATTGTCTTCCTGCTGTGCAGCTGTCATAGTCTTCATATAGTCCATTTGTGTGTGGGCTTCTTTGTACTCAATTGTCTATATTGTCTTCCTGCTGTGCAGCTGTCATAGGCTTCATATATTCCATTTGTGTGTGGGCTTCTTTGTACTCAATTGTCTATATTGTCTTCCTGTTGTGCAGCTGTCATAGTCTTCATATAGTCCATTTGTGTGTGGGCTTCATTTCACTCCATTGTCTGTACTGTATTCCTGCTGTACAGCTGTCCCAGTCTTCGTCTCGTCCATTTGTCTGAAATCATCATTTACTCATCTGCCTTTAGCTTTCATCTTGTCCAGACGTCAAAATCTTCTTGTCCATTTGTTTGTCGTCTTCACTTACTCATCTATCTATTGACCTTTTATTGTTCAGACGTCAAAATCTTCTTCCTGTCCGTTTGTCTGTAGTCTTCACTGCCTATTGTCTTGGTGTTGTCCAGTCGTCAACGTTTTCTGTCCGTTCGTCTGTAGTCTTCACTTACTGATCTGTCTATTGTTTTGTTGTCCGTTCGTCTGTAGTCTTCGTTTACTGATCTGTCTATTGTCTCCTTGTTGTCCGTTCGTCCGTAGTCTTCATTTACTCATATGTCTATTGTCTTATTGTTGTCCTTTCATTTGTAGTCTTCATTTACTCATCTGTATTGTCTTCTTGTCCGTTCGTCTGTAGTCTTCCTTTACTCATCTGTCTGTTGTCTACTTGTTGTTCGTTCGTCTGTAGTCTTCATTTACTCATCTGTCTATTGTCTTCTTGTAGTCCGTTCGTCTGTAGTCTTCCTTTTCTCATCTGTCTATTCTTCTTGTCCGTTTGTCTGCAGTCATTTACTCATCTGTCAATTGTCTTTATGTTATCCGTTCGTCTGTAGTCTTCATTTACTCATCTGTCAATTGCTTCATGCTGTACAGTCTTCAACGTTTTCGCCTTGTCCAATAACATCAGCCTGAATCACGTCCGAGGTTCCGCGCCGTCGTCTGCTCTCACTGTCTCTTGGCTTCTCTGGTGTGAAGCCCAGCTCTTCTCTCAAGTCTTCACCATACCCCGTCCTCTCTAGCTTCCGTCTCACCCGCGGTCCTCAGAGCATATTCATCGTGTACTACTTACTCAAGGGAGCTCGTTATGCACTTTCTCTGTTTCTCTCATGGCATCCGTTGTGTTACTTTGGCTCGTTAATTAGCCACGCATACACTTGCCAGACGTCGGACTTTCAGCATAGTTGGCATGAAATGAGGGTGAGCCGCTCACATCGAGACAAACCGTTGCTGGATTGTGTTGCTGTCAAGACAGATTGTGAAACAGACATCGACCAACGGGTCTTGGGGTTTGGCTTTCCCCAGGCACACAACACCAACACCGTTGTCTGTCTGTTCCAGGCCTCTTGGTCTGTGTGTTGAACTGACGTCATTTTCGAGTGGTGTTTGTCGTTCTGATGGAGTGGAGTGATTTGATGGGGAGGGCGGTTGTTCCTTAAGCAGTCCAGCATCCCCTAACTCTTTGCCTTGTTCATTTTAGATAAGATGGAATGAATGGAAGGGAAGTTCCTATAATTACAATGACTTCTTTTGCTTTGGCACGTCATAGATGTTGAACCAATGCTCACACAGTCACTCAAAGGGGTAAGTGCATAATATATGTTCACCATGCATACTGAATCAATCACAGACAGAATTACAACAAAGTGTTGCAGCGAGTATATTTACGCATGCGAGTCCTGGACACTCACATCTGAACTACAGAGACGGATACAAGCCCTGGAAATGAGATGATACCGCAAGATTCTGAACATCTCATATAAAGACCATGTCACGAACTAGGAAGTCGGCAACAGGATCAGGAGAGCATTTGGACGGTACGAAGACCTGCTCTCAATCGTGAAAAGCAGAAAGCTGAAGTGGTACGGTCACGTGTCAAGAGGCAGTGGGCTGGCCAAGACCATCCTGCAAGGTACCGTACCAGGTGGGAGAAGGAGAGGCAGGCAAAGAAAGAGGTGGGAAGACAACATCAAAGAGTGGACAGGCTTGACCTTTGCTGACTCACAGGATAGAGATCAATGGAGGAAAATTGTCCGAAAGCCATCAGTGGTGCCTCAACAACCCATCTCAGGGTTAAGAGACTGAATTGAACTGAACTGACATATTTATATAAATCCATTTCTCCTGTGATAGGGATAGAACCACGACACTGCGCCTCGCACATCGTCAAAACCCAGAACATGCCTATTTCCGTCTGTCAAGGAGAAGATTTCAACAAGGGAAAAGAGACTGAGGGGCTGACCGTGCACTCATGATTTGGTTTTCCATTCAAAGACGTTCATCCCTCAGTCTAAAAACAAACTTCTCTCTCTCTCTCTCTCTCTCTCTTTCTCTCTCTCTCTCTCTCTCTCTCTAATTCAGCTCATGCCTTGTAGCACAGTCATCTACTTATTGCTCTTTGCTGATGACATAGCTCTGGTGTCTGATACGGTTGTGAGTCTCCAAAATCAACTCAACTACAGAAAGGAGCTGATACACTTGGTCTGACTATAAATCGTGACAAAACAAAGATTGTTGTTTTTAGAAATGGTGGGGTTTTTTTTGCAGAGAAGGAAAAGTGGTATTTAGAGGGCAACAGGTTAGAGATATCACCTGAGTACAGATATCTCGGTGCAATGCTAACTTCGAAGCTGTCTCATTATTTGCTCCAGGGAGATCTTGTACATCGAGCGAAGGCCAGTGTTGCTCAGATCACCAGATGTATCAGGAAGCTACAGTGTTTACACCCGACGTCTTCTTTAAGATGTTCGACGCACAGGTGTCAAGCATCTTGTTGTACTCGTCAGAACTTTGGGGTTTGGAGAATTGTACAGTTGTAGAGAGTGTACACTTGCAAACAATGAATTTTTTTTATAACTTACCGATGAGAGCCCCTAATTTAATAATTTATGGAGAATGCGGAAGACACCCTCTGTACATCAATGATGTGCTTCGTGCTGTAAAATACTGGATGAGGGTATTGAAGATGGATACCTCAAGATACTCATATATAGCGTACAAAATTATGTTGAGTTTTGGTGATCAGAAAAACTGGACTTCAAAAGTCAAAGAACTGTTGAACAAATACAATTTTTCTCATATGTGAGACAACCAGTCGGTTCAGAATGAGAGAACATTTTTAAACGAATTATAGGAACGACTTGTCCAAGAGTATCGTAACTATTGGTACCAATTCGTGCTGAGCAGCGAAAGATACTCGTTCTATAGGCAGTTTAAAACATTATGGACTACAGAAAGTTACTTATCTTGTTTGGATCGAAAACCGTTCAGTGATGTGTTTATTCAATTTAGAGCAGGTTTCAGTGAGTTATATGGCCATAAATACCGATACAAAGACAAAGATAATATGTACGTTTGTCCCGCGTATAGGGAAACATTCGAAGATGAAATCCATATCTTGTGTACTTGTCCGGTGTATGAGGACCTCAGACAAAGGAATTTTTCACATGAAACTCGTTCGGCACTTTAGAAAAATATTGAAAGTGTTTTGTCTGCACAGGATTGTACCGAAATACGATCCCTTGCTGTATATTTGTACCATGCCTTTAAAAGACGACAAGAGGCGGGGATACAGGAATTTTCTCTGATGAGGCTTGATTATTGAACATGTATGTTGTGACAGGCCAGAGGTCTAACAAATAAACTGTTCGTTCGTTCTCTCTCTCTCTCTCTCTCTCTCTCTCTCTCTCTCTCTCTCTCTCTTTCTTTCTTTCTTTCTCTTTCTTTCTCTTTCTTTCTCTCTTTCTTTCTACCATACTGCCTTCTTTATTTATTTCCTATCACCCAAGCAACTTCTATTCTCCCTCTTCTTATCGTGTGTCATGTGTGTCCTGTGATTTGAGTGCACAATGTGCATGAAGTCACTTCATGGCTCTCTTCTGCTAGTCTGGAAGGGTCACATAGCTGCCCATCACATTACTTGTCAGTTGGTTAGTCACGCCTTCCCTCTCTCTTTATGATGTCCTGTGTGCTGGATGTCCATTTGTCTTGTGGCTGTCTGTTCCATCACTGGTTAAATCAACTTCACGTTTGACTGTAGACTGTTCCCCTGCCATCTTTGCTTGCGCTGAATCTGAATTGTAATGTTTAAGTGATAAACTCGTTGTGTCCTTTAAATTAAGACACCTGCTTTAACATGGTGCAATATTCAGTCGATAGACTTTGTTGTGCTAAACGAGGCAACACTTCAAACAAGTAATTTCAGTTAAGTATGGAGAAGTAATGTGCCCTTTTCGGTCACTGAGAAACACAAATTCGGAGACAGGTTGAGATCGGGACGGCCGATTTTGATAAGGGGGTAAGAGACCACTGTCCCCACGGTCATCGGTTGGTCCAGTCCACTACCACCTGGCCTCGGAAAGCCTGCAACTCCTGTACCTATGAGTAAATACAGTTGAGGAAAGCAGCTTCGACTGGTCTCATACCTGTGCCTTTCTACCAACAAGCCTCGAGCTCCTTCTACTGCTCGAAATCCTTACCACCGGCTCGATCCATCACATTCATGTCATGCAAAATATGTAGTTGAAAAAGGCTGGAGGCCTATTCGCTAAACTATTCGTTCGGTCCCCCCCCCCCCTCTCTCTCTCTCTCTCTCTCTCTGTCTCTCTCTCTCTCTCTCTGTCTGTCTCTCCCTCTCTCTCTCTCTCTCTGTCTCTCTCTCTCTGTCTCTCTCTCTCTGTCTCTCTCTCTCTCTCTGTCTCTCTCTGTCTCTCTCTGTCTCTCTCTCACTGTCTCTCTCTCTCTCTCTCTCTCTCTCTCTCTCTCTCACCAAGTATACGGTGATAACCACAAAGCAAAAACATCAACCATATCCTTTGTCACTCCCACTCTCACTTGATGCAGGGCCGATAGAAAAGGTGAAAGAACACAAAGTGCTTGGGGTGATGATTGACAAACAGTTAGACTGGAACTCACACATAAATCTGATGTGCTAAGAGATTTCAAGCGATCTCTTTCTACTGTCAAAGCTGAGGCACTTTGTAGACACGGAAACCTGCAAAATCTTTTTCAGTGCCCACATCATATCACACATCAATTACGCATCAACATTGTGGGATAACTGTAGTGAAGCTAATTTGAAGATAGTTAATTCACTATACAGAAGAGCTTCTAAGCTTATGGTCCCAAATAAATCTCTCAGCACTGAAAAGAAAATGGAAATGCTTGACATTTTGCCTCTCCATAAACATCTGCAGCTCAATAAGTGTGTGCTTGTGAAAAAGGTAAAAGACATCCGAACACCAGAATATCTAACCAAACTATTTGAGCAGTCATCATTCAGAGCATTCAGCGTGGCTGAGACTAGTGAATATAGTCTCAGCAACAGGTTGGTCACGTGATAGCCTAAATTCTTCCATAACATGCATACCACCGTTCTGAACAGCCACGCTGAATGCCATATCACATCGTGAGTGTATTCCTCCGCTTGTTGTGATACACTCCATACTGGCAGCCATTTTTCCGTCAGTTCATTTTCTAAACATCGATTTCCCATGAATGTAAAACTTGTATGCGGTAAAATTCGAATCACAAGAGTGTAATATTGTGAACTCTACTAATTATAAGGACTTTGAATACAACAGCAATATTTATACTTCATTGAGCGAGTTCGGAGGGTCAGAGTCGATCTCTGGTTGTGAATTCTTGTCAGCAAACCGTTAGATGACAACTAAAGACGCTTCAGCGTTTGTGTGAACAGTGATTACACGTACCTTGTCAGCAAACCGTCAGATGTCAATTCAACACTGTCTAGTCTCGCTGGATAAGCAGTGAATCAGAAAATGGCTTTAACTTCAGCTCCAAAGAAAAGAAAAAGAACAGAAATGACACCCAAAGACAACGTGGACTTGCTTGATCGCTACCGAGAGCTAAATTCTAAAAGTTTGAGGGAGGGTGCTGACATTTTGGGTGTGTCGGCATCATTTCTGTGCCAGACACTGAAAAAAGAAGATGAACGTAGGGCTGATATCGCAGAGGGCTCCAGTCAAGGCCAAAGGAAGCGTCGGCGCTGCGGGAAGGATAAAGAGACAGAAGATGGCTTAAAGCGGTGGTTCGACTCTATCCAAGCACGCAACACACCTGTAAACGGCCCAATCCTGTGTCAGAAGGCGGAACAGATTGCTTTCCAGCTTGGTCGCTCCGAATTCAAAGCTACAAATGGGTGGTTTAACAGGTGGAAGAAACGCAACGGCTTGGTGAAGCGGGAAGTGCCGGTTAATATAAACGCCGCTTATTAAAAACACTTTTGTTCGGTCCCAATGTGTTTTTAATAAGCGGCGACTACTGTATACAATCGCACGTGCTCAAGGCAGCTTGCAACCTTATAGACACGTTCGCGCTAAAAGTAGTTCTCAAATGATTTCCTGAAAATCTCATAGATTAGTTTTATTAGAACACCAAATTTGTGTTTATCTATCGGGATAAATAATTGGAGTGAAATAGAATCGCCTCTTTTTACTCTCAATGGTCTTCTGATCATGTTGAATTTTGATTGGTAGAATCATTGGAATGTGGATTCGAAGTCACGTGACCAACCTGTGTCAGAGATAGTATCTCTGTGTTCAGAATGCATTCAGAGGACATGAAAAATTTCTCCTGCCTCAGCCACGCATCGATTTGTTAAAATCGAGCCTATCTTACTCTGGGGCTGCTCTGTGGAATACACTGCCTGATGACATAAAATGTATCAAGTCTGCCTATGTTCAAAGACAAAATTCGCACTATTCTCAGGCATCATCCTATGACTTAGTTTTCCACGCTTTCATCCGACATCTAGGCAGTGAAACGGCTAAGTGTGTATTCTATATTGTCCATTTTTCACATATGCTTACTTCAGGCCACCCCTGGCTGAACTATTGGAGGGGTTCCGGCTGATTGGGGGTGGGGGAGTAGGGGAGGGAGGAGTGTACATCAAAAGGCTTTGGTCTACATGTATGTTATTTGTTTTTAACATTTGGATGTTTAGAAAATTGTTTTTTATGTATATGTCATTGTAGTCACGTCAAGTTCCATATTTGAATTTTGTTTCTCTGGTACACTATCTACCCATTTTAGTATGCTTAATAAATTGTCATGTATAATTATTGCGATTATTATACTGACTCTCTCTCTCTCTCTCGCTGTCTCTCTCTCTGTCTCTCTCTCTATTCTGTCTGTCTGTCTGTCTCTCTCTCTCTGTCTCTCTCTCTCTCTCTCTCTCTCTCTCTGTCTCTCTCTCTGTCTCTCTCTCTCTCTGTCTCTCTCTCTCTCTGTCTCTCTCTCTCTCTCTCTCTGTGTGTGTGGCTGTGTCTGTCTGTCTCTCTCTCTCTCTCTCTCTCTCTCTCTCTCTCTCTCTCTCTCTCCCCCCCTCCCCCCCCCCCCCCCCCCCAGCTCCCCCCCCCCCCTCTCTCTCTCTCTCTCCTCTCTCTCTCTCTCTCTCTCTCTCTCTCTCTCTCTCTCTCTCTCTCTCTCTCTCTCTCTCTCTCAATGGGAGGTCAGGGTGGTGGTAAAGGGAGTCTGTGTGTACAGCTTACAAATGGAAGGCAGGTGCTGCTGGCCACTAATGAGAGTCCTGACCTTGGCAACCCTGCCCCCTTGCCTCCCTTGCCTCTGGGTGTCCCAGCCGTGTGTCCTCCATCTCTCTGTTTTCCTAGACTTTCACCACTGGTCTCATGTTCTGGAGAATGACACTTTGTTTTCGTGTCAACCTCTTCCACCTGTCATTTTGTGGGGATCCCCCCCCCCCCCCCCATTTTTCAAACGCTGATATAGCTACTGGTGTACTCCCCAGCAGCCAGAATTGCCAGCTGATAAAGAAAGCATCAGGTAGCTTTGATTTAACGTAGATTATAAGAGGAAAAGTGCTAATAGTTTTCAGATGCAAAACTTCAATGAAAATATGTCAAGACTGCATGTCTTGTTTGACATACTTTGTTGCTGTTGTTCCTCCTCTGGGTTGGGGGTCAGAATAGACCCACCGCGTCTCCGCACGCGAATCGTAGGAGGCGAATAACTAGGGACGTCGTGACTTGATTAATTTTGCGCTTACCCTAAACTATTCTAGTGGTTTTCGTGCTCAATGGCCTTGCATTGCCTACGCTCGTACAAGTACATAGGCTTGGTAAAGATCCATCCATTGTTGTTGTTTAGAAAAGTGAAACGTTGTGTTTAAAGCCCATTTGTGGGATTGCTTTTGGGACAGAACGAAAGGGTCACTTGACTTTGATAGTGTCACGTAGTAAGTTACTAGTGTGACGTGGTCCGTTCAAAGTGGGATGTAGTATACTAGCGTCTTGGTGTCATTTGATCCGGAAGTGCTTAAAATACCACTAATTTTGCAGAAGTCGGTATTTTCAAGCATGCTGTTGTATTCCTGAAAATATTCTTGAATATTACTTTTTAAATACCCCAAACAGCGGTTTTCCTCAAATTTAAGCGGGGTGCTGAGGGGAAGTGAATTTTACAATGATACATTCACGTATTATCTTGTCTTCTTTATGAAACACTTAGATAGGTTATTGAATCATCTGGGATTTTTTGTTCCCAATGGCTATTCGCGTTCCCTGGTGTTTATACCCATCCATGAAATCTTACTTCATCTGCACGACAAACTCATTTAAAGGTGTCGGCGGTGCTGCATACAGACCGAAATAGTGACTTGTTGAAACAAGGCTGGCCTTTCAGTACGGAATCAGTTAAGGCCATGCGCTATCACATTTAGTTTAATGTGAGTACATCTGTAACGTGCAAATGCACGCACAGTGTGATTTTGAAAGTGTATGTTGGGTACTTCATAACGTCTGGATTGCACAGTCTGTCACAAGCTTGCATGTTAGTGCTCGCGCAATCGGACACGCACGTGCATACACGCGCACACGTCCACATGCTAATACACAAACGCATGCATATTCACGCTCTCAAATGCACCTGCGCGCACACGTGCGATGAACCGCACGCGCTGGTGGATAGTCTTCAGGACTTTCAATTTTTACATAAATTCTCTCTCTCTCTCTCTCTCTCTCTCTCTCTCTCTCTCTCTCTCTCTCTCTCTCTCTCTCTCTCTCTCTCTCTCTCTCTCTCTCTCTCTCTCTCTCCTTTCCCTCCCTCCCCCCCCCCCGGCTATTTACATCCCTGCAGGTTGGGGGTAAGAATAGACCCTCTGCGCCTCACTTCGCAATTTGTAAAAGGCCAATGACTGTGGAAATCCAGACTTACCCTTACTCACACCAGATCTAGTGATTTTCGTGATCAGAGGCCTTACACAGCTTGCAACGGCATACAAAGCATTCATCAGGGCCGTATAAGTGCTCTTATTCATACATTCTCTTAATCCATGTCATAGTCTACATGGATAAAGACTTGGGAGGGAGGGTTGGCGGGCTGGCCTACCTGGGTCACCACGTCCCCGTTTCCGAAGCCCTAGAGCAGGCAAGCTGTCCCCGAGTAAAGACTCGTGCATGTAATCTTTAGGTCTGCCACCTTAGAGCAATGGACGAGTCTTCCAACTTTATGGCCGCAAGTGCGAGTGGGCGAACGGGCGAATGATGCAGGTGTGGGAGAGAAGACTAACAGCTGATGAAAAAAGAACGAAATTGCTCACAGCAGAAACATGCCACACCTTCTTCGTAAGGAGGTTTGCATTAGGGAGCTTGCAATGCAGGGACGTGCTGTAAGAGGGCGGAATTGCTTGGGAGTAAAGACTAAAAGAAGGGTATGAAGTACGAGTCCCTGTCGAGAGTTGCGCGTCTTGAACGAAATCGTTACGGATTTATGAAGCTTTGAAGGTGCTACCCAACGTGCCCCCTGTGGCTTGGGGGTCAGAATACACCCACCGCATCTTCCTTCGCGATTCGTAAGAGGCGAGTAACTGGGGACATCGTTACTGGATTTGCGCTTACTTTAAACTATACGCGTGTTTTTCGTGCTTATTGGCCTTATATAGCCCACACAGGCTGATAGGTCGTAAAACTCTATAAATCCACCCATCCATGCTACCTATTCACTTGTTCGTTATTAATACCAATGCTGAAACGATCAGTCAGTGCAGATTGCACTGCAATGGCCCTTTTCCCAGGAGATTCAAAATAACAACAACAGCAGCAGGTGTACTGCTCGCTGTTTTGGAAGACTGGTCGTGGAATTAAAAGAAAAACTTTTGTTTAAAAATTTCCCCCGGAGCTTGTAGTCGTATTTATTGTTCCGTGAAAGTCACTGCCATGTAATAATTATGATATGTAGTTAGTTTCGAGCGACCTGTCCTTTTTTGCTACTTGCATTCTGCCCGTGCTTTCCATTCCTCGCATGTACACATATTTCGGCTTTGAAGATCTCATGCAGCGTTTTATAGTCTGGACGAAAATAGAACGAGATGTTTTGCTACATGGAATTAAGGGAGGAAAATAATATGTGTTACAAGAAACATAAATTGTTGGCAGTTTTATTTGCAATTTAAGCATAGGGTTACGCCATACTGAGTCTTCAGTTTTGTATAAATGACTGCAGGTTTGAGGGTTGAAACTGCTCAAAACTTTATCTTTTGAATTAGCGTAACCTTTCAGTCCTGTTCGTCTTGCCCGCCTTGTAACTTATGCCTTTCATTTGTTGCATTCCAAGCAACGTGTGCACGCAAAACTTTCACCTGCTGAGAGTCTTAAATTTTTTGGGGGAAACTTTTTGGATCATGTTAGCATGTGCGCGACGGCGAGATTCATGTTCAGTGGCATCTGCTATAAATATAAGGTAATCATGGTGGGAGGGTGAAATGCCTTGCCTTGAATCCAGTAGATCCGCAGTCGGGGCCTGAATCAGTTGTCTCGGGGCCCTGGCAGTTGGCAGGGTCTGACTGACCTTCCCTTGAAGGGAGACAGGCCGTCATCTCTTGACAGTGTGTCATGCCCTGCCCTGGGGTTTGACATCTGTCTTGAGGACGGAATTCAGGCGTCCCGCTGTCTTAGTGCTCTCTCTCTCTCTCTCTCTCTCTCTCTCTCTCTCTCTCTCTCTCTCTCTCTCTCTCTCTCTCTCTCTCTCTCTCTCTCTCTCTCTCTCTCCCATAACACCTTAGGAACAATACTTCTCTGAAGTCCTTTAAAACTTCAATACGTGATTATCTCTTCCGATAATCTCTTTGCTGTACCCTGAGTACAGTGTCGCCTGTACATATGACACGCTGATACTTGTACCTCAAGACTCATTGAGCAAACAATTGTCGAAGGCATCAACTAAAACCTTGTTCATGTCATTGTTATTATATTGTCCATATGTCATTGCCTACTGTTGTTCATTGATATACTACTTGATACTTATTGTTATCGTTTTCTGTTTTCTCTCTCTTTCTTTCTCCCATTTATCTAGGATTGTCTATTCATTCTTTACGAGCAAGGACAATTTGTAAGATAGGCAGAATTGCCTAAAATTTCATCCTTGATTAATAAAGAATCAATCAATCAATCTCTCGTCTCTTTGACTCTCTTTTCTCGCACTTGTCTCTTTGACTCTCTCTCTCTCTCTCTCTCTCTCTCTCTCTCTCTCTCTCTCTCTCTAGCTCTCTCTCTCTCTCTCTCTCTCTCTCTAGCTCTCTCTCTAGCTCTCTCCCCCCCCCCCCCCCCCCCCCCCCTTTCATAGTAATCTCCTTCTAACTGATATTCCCAGCGCAGTCACGACTGGGACTCGCGTATGCACTAGACTACGTGTCACCTTCTTTCTTGATATTTTTCTCAGTGTCCACAGCTCTCCCACAAAAAATAAACACACGCATCGCTGCTGCTGAGGGTTGGCGGACGTGAGTTTCAAACAAAGGCGAAATAGAGATGGGGAGAACTCTTTGTGCGCCATCTAGCGTTGAACGAAAGCTGGCACTTGGAGAGTCACTCGGAAGTGCAGACGGCTCGCTATTTCCGACAGGATGCGCGAGAAGGTTGGAAAGGCACACACAACTCGTCACAAGTGCTATACGTGTCTGCGCTCGTCTGGGTCAGGACGCATTGCCGCTTCAAAGACCGAATGTTTAGTCTAGCCGTCTCGCAATAGAGCTGGAATGTGCAGGTTTGACAGGGAATTGTCGAAGCGGAAAATTGTTTTTTGTTCCTCTCTTTGGCTTGTTGGTCAGAGCACGGAAACTGTGTTTGTAAGTTGATCTGAACCGTCGGGGTTGACTTGCGAAGTTGCATCAGTTGGGATTTGGAACTTTGAACGCCAATTTTACTAAGCGAAGCATGGGACATTACCCAAGAATAATTAAAAACTGAATATTTTCAGGAAACAATTTTCTTTGTACATGTACTTGCTGCAGTATTATGTTCGCCTATTTCGACGCTAGGTAAGCCTGCAGCAACGGTTGGGAATCATCATTCTATTGTAAAGTGTTTGTTGTCGCCGCAAAAAGTTTCTCTACATGTTGCGGGCTGTTGTCTTTCACTCAAAAAAAGGACGACACAAATATTGCTTCTTTCTTTAACCTTGCTGCAGACTTGTTCACTTCAGTTTGAATAATTTGAGAATTCATAGAAGCGGTAGTACATTTGTAACAGCTCCGTCGTTTGAACTGGCGATTAGCCTTTTATGATGAGGCTTATATTCGTGAAAGAAGGGTAATAGTGTTGTGCAACCCCCCATGGGTTAGGGGTAAAAGAAGTCCCACTGCGTCTCCATGCGCGATTGATAAAAGTCGTGATTTGACTGGCTGTTATTCTGACTTGCTCGAGTGATTTCGTGATCAATGGATTTACATAGCCTACAAAGGGTGATAGATGTAGAGCTCCATCCATCCGTCCGTCCATCCATCCATCCATCCATCCATCCACCCACCCATCCATCCATCCATCCATCCATCCATCCATCCATCCATCCATCCATCCATCCATCCATCATCCATCCATCCAATCATCCAATCATCCATCCACCCACCCACCCATCCATCCATCCATCCATCCATCCATCCATCCATCCATCCATCCATCCATCCATCCATCCATCCATCCATCCATCCATCCATCCACATTAGTGTTGTGCAAAGTCATCGTACCTCGAACGTGGGGGAAGAATGTAACATAACAATGTAATCAAAATTAAGTAATCACTAATTACTTCGTAATTCTAAGATAAGTTCCTCCATCTACCATGGCACCTTCCCTAGTGTTTTCTAGCAGGCTATAGTTAAGCCGCTCTTGATGAAGCAGGACCTAGACCCAAACAAACTTAGTAATTATAGGCCAGTCTCCAATCTTTCTTTTCTGTCAAAATTGTTAGAGAAGTTAGCTTTGCAGCAGCTGCTGGAGCACGTGTCCCAGTATGACCTTTTGGCACGTTTTCAATCCGCGTACCGTGCTCATCATTCCACCAAAACAGCTCTGCTCCGTGTTCTAAACGATCTTCTCGTTGCTTCTGACAATTCCAAAGTTTCTCTTCTTACTCTGTTGGACTTGAGTGCCGCGTTCGACACAATAGACCATGGAATTCTTCTCACCCGTCTTAGAAACGTTTTTGGCATTGGGAACTTAGCACTCTCTTTCCTGCATTCATATCTCTCAGAACGTAGACAGACTGTTTCGATCTCGGATTTTGCTTCTGATCCTACACCTCTCAAGTACGGAGTCCCTCAGGGCTCTGTTCTGGGTCCTCTGCTGTTTCTACTGTACACCCAACCACTCTCCAATGTAATTGACAGTCATTCAGTCTCTCACAGTGAATTTGCTGATGATACCCAGCTCTACAACTCCTCCCATCCCAGTCAAATCCACTCTCTTCTTTCTACCAGCGAACACTGTATCTCTGACGTGAAACGGTGGATGACCCGGAACAAGCTCCAACTCAATGACTCAAAAACTGAAGCACTCCTGGTGGGCGGCGGAGGCAAATCGGATCAGGCCCTCAAACTAACCATTGGTCACAGTGACATCGTCTTCTCTCAGTCTGTTAGAAATTTAGGCGTCATGTTTGACGATGATCTGTCAATGAGATCTCATGTCAACAAAGTCTGTCAGTTAGCATATTATGAGCTAAGGAAAATTAGTACCATTCGTCATTATCTTTCTCAGCAGGCCACCAAAACGCTCATCACATCACTTGTTCTGTCTCGTCTCGACTATGGAAACTCTCTTCTCGCTGGCATCCCCGACACTCTGCTTAACAAACTCCAGAAAGTTCAGAATTGTGCTGCTAGGCTAGTTTTTCGATGTCCCAAGCGTACCCATGTCTCATCACTCCTACATACACTTCACTGGCTCCCCATCTCTCAGAGGATAGATTATAAACTTGCTACTTTGTGCTTCAAAGCCATCGACAACACCGCACCACACGCTCTTACAGAAATTCTTGCAGTCTACACGCCCTCCAGATCTCTACGCTCAGCTGCTGACTCTAGAATGCTTAAGGTCCCCCGCCGTAATAAGAAAACTCAAGGACAGCGTGCCTTCTCCTATATTGGACCTGTAACCTGGAATAGTCTCCCTCTCTCAGTCCGTCATTCTGACACTGCCCCAGTTCAAAAGTGCTCTAAAGACCCACCTCTTCCGATCCGCCTTTCCCGCTGAGCTGCTTCGCCTTACTTGACCTGGCCTGCAAGTGCTGTGTATATTGTATAGTTTGTTCTATTTGTTCTATTGGATCTTAGTTTTTGTTTTTTTTGTTTATGTGTGTAGTGTGTGAGTTTTTATAGGAATGTGGTGTTGAGTGGTTGTATGAGTGTTGATTCTTTGGATTGTAAACGCTATAAGCTTGCCTGTCAAGGGAAGGTATGTGCGATGAATAAACTATTATTATTATTATTATGTTGAGTCAGTGCTGAATATAGTATGGGAGGGACTGCTTTGCGTTGTCTTCATACTTGCTAACTGTGGGACGCCTCTCATTAATGATGACCAGTCTGCATGCCAGTGTAGATTTACGTATGCGTAAGCTTCTAAGCTTCACATATAGGACTGCTGTGGCTGACTAGTGTTTTATCTCCAAAGTAAAGAGCGGCTGTGTAAAAATGGGCATTGCAATTTGGAAGAGTTATCTGGGACATGCCTGTTCTTATCGACTCTGAAGAGCAGGCACTTCCATTCACGACCTCCTCCCCTGCCCGGACCATTTGTTTCCTTCCTCCATATCTAGGAACCTGAAGAGAGTTTATGCTTCGCCCACTTTCCTCCCTCGTTAGACGCTCGTTGACGTTAGCGCATGCGCGCCAGAGAAACTTTCGGCGTTTGGAATGTTCCGACGGAAGAATGAGATTTTAGTCTGCCCTTCTGAGCTGTGTCTGGAAAAGTGTGATAAAGGCTTGTGTTAGCGGCGAGAGCAGTTTTTCAGGCTGCAGTTTGCCGCTGATTGCACTTTGTGTACACGTGTATGTCTACGCCGTGCTTGCAGTGGCTGCATATGCTCATGTTGATTCTTGAAACTTGGCCAAAGACCATATCTTTGACTTGGCTGCGATTCCTCCCATTCACAAGCCTTTGCTTTCTTGTCGTATTCTGTGGCTTGTGGCGTTCCGTCTGCTGCATAGTTTGTGCCTCTGTTCACCTACTTGCACTTTACTAGGGGATCTTCCTTTCTTCTTCTCCTGTTGCATGCGCAACCGTTTGTCATCTATGTGGTTTTAACCTCATTCCTTGTCTCGGTGAATTCACGCGTGTGCGCATTTATATCATTATTGTTGTCTCCCCCCCCCCACCTCTCTCTCTCTCTCTCTCTCTCTCTCTCTCTCTCTCTCTCTCTCTCTCTCTCTCTCTCTCTCTCTCTCTCTCTCTCTCTCTCTGTGTGTGTGTGTTCATAACGTTGTGGCCATATAGCATACAAGGCTGATAGGCCCTTAAACTCCATCCATCCATCCATCCATCCATCTCTCTCTCTCTCTCTCTCTCACACACACACACACACACACACACACACACACACAAACACACGCGCACACACACACACACACACACACACACACACACTCAAACACACACTCACACACTTTTCGTCATTCACGTACCCAAGCATATGCACGCATGCACTAACAAAGGGGAGGGGCCGCTATTGCGGAGGGCCGCTATTGCGGAGGGCCGCTATTGCGGGATTTTTTTTGGATAAAAGTTCTTAAGGCCATTTTGATTCTTTTGTCTTAAAACGCCTAAAAACCATAACATTTTTGTTACTTTTTTTAAACTTAGAAAATTTTTCTGGTTTTTCAAAACAAAATTACAAAC
>JAWQFJ010027013.1:37500-127500 GCA_034096865.1 Theodoxus fluviatilis
TCATTGGTAGGTTTAGTTGTTTGACCTTGACCTTGAAGGTCACATGAAGGTCAAGGTCATATAAAGGTCAAGGTCAAGCATGTGAGTCGTATGGGCTTTGCCCTTCTTGTTATTCGTGTTGTCGGCTTTGCACCTGTTATGAGGAGTGACGGGATGGGGGCCGCTCATTCGATAGGACTAACGTCTAAAACGAAAGACCGTAGTGTTGCAGACACGAAAGAGCAGGCATGCGAGTGTGGAAAATATGCTTTCATAGCTCTTTCATTTCAGGCTTGCAGAACGACGCCTGCATGTGTGTGCGTGTGTGTGCAAATGTGTATATGTATGGTGTACAATAAGCTTGAGGAAATGTTTTCACGCACTGATAGGTTCTAGAAAAGGATATTCGTCTCTCCTTTACGGTATACAAGTGTGACAAAATATTTTCCTTCAGCAAAAGACGACATGTATTTATTTTTTGCTGCGGTTATCTTCGGCACCCATTTTGACGGACACAAATACACCGGGCGCCGCGCTTTTCACGACGTGCGCTTCTCTCGTAAACGCGCTCGACGTGCTTGATCGCTCCAGCAGACTAACCACTTCCGGTCTGTCTGGAGCTGTGCATGCAGCGTGCAGCACGGGAACTCCAGTCCGTGCGTCTTTGCACGTGCAAAGCAGCAAGTGTGGGATTTGAACTCTCTCTCTCGCCTTCCGGGCGGAAATGCGCCACGGATGTGGACGTCCCAGGACGCTACTGCAGCCTACAGTATGCGCGTGTTCTTTTTTCTCAAGAACCCTGTGTTGTTTCTCCAGCCTGCTTTCTATTCCCAGATGTTGCTTCATGCCGGAACGGGATCAAGTGCTCTGGAAATCTTTTCTCAAGGCAGTGTGATCTGCCGATCTCTGGAGATTGCAGGCCAAGGAATACAGCTGTATAAGTCTTGAAGGAAGAAACAAGCTTGCATGCATTGCACTTGCTGAAAGTCACGTAGACGGAGGGAAAAGTAGACAGAGGGAGTGCGGGGGATGGGGGGTGGGTTGGGTGGGTGGTTGTGTTGGAAAGAGACAGACAGACAGACAGACAGGCGCGCGCGCGTCCACCCACCGGGAACAGCACACACCATCTCTCTCTCTCTCTCTCTCTCTCTCTCTCTCTCTCTCTCTCTCTCTCTCTCTCTCTCTCACACACACACACACACACACACACACACACACACACACACACACACACACACTCACACACACAAACATAAACCCACACATACGCGAATTTCCATAGGTACGTTTCGTCACTTCTCACTGCGCGATGAATCACTGCTGCGCGTGGGCGTTGGAAAGCTCATTGAAATGTACGGGTCTGGTCTTCAGACGAACTGTTCCACCCATGTGGTGATGCGGAGCGCTTCTTTCACTCCTCTCTCCCTCACCGTCATACTCTGCCCATCCCACGCAAGGAAGGTCAACAGGAACTACTCAGCCGCATCCTCCACGGAAGTAATCACTTAGTCTGTACACCTGACCAGCGGCTGCGCGCCGAGCTTCCGTTCTGTGGGAACACCATGGGTTCGGGGTCGACTTCCTGTGCTGGTCTTTGGTCTGCAACTAAGCTTTGGGAATAGGAAGCGTCTTGGTTTCCATTGATTGAAATTAAGTTTTTTTTTCTATTCCAAAGTGTTATTTTCTTCCAGGGTGGTCTACTGGGAACAGTTGCATGGGGCTAATCTGTGTGAGACGAGGGACCACACATTGTGCTTCAGGCTGAAAAAGTATTGTTTGTGGAAAGTTGAAATGTTTCAGATGTAAGCTTTCATCAGCGAGGAGGCATTTACGCGTGTCATTAGCGAAAACGTCAAGAAGATGCAGATGTCAAAATTGAGCAAGGAATTGAAGCAGACGCTCAGTCATAAATGTGAAAAATGCATATGCACGTGCACCTCTCTCTCTCTCTCTCTCTCTCTCTCTCTCTCTCTCTCTCTCTCTCTCTCTCTCTCTCTCTCTCTCTCTCTCTTGCTTCAGACAGGAATGGCATAGTAGATTAAATGAAAGCGAACGTTACCTGGTATACAGTGTCCATAAAGATTCATTCGAATGTGAGAAATATCTTAGTACCATAGAAATAGGAAAGTTTAGGGATGCAATGATACGCCTTAGATTAGGAATAAGTGACCTGCGCACTCACAACACGTTCAGCGGAGAGGACACACACTGTCCATTTTGCACATATTATGTAGAAGATGAAATTCATTTCCTGTTAGAATGTGAAATTTATAAAGATCTTAGAGAAAAATATGTAAAAAGGTATATCCAGTTTTTAAATAACAGAGGCTTTACCTTTTTGATAGATGGACAGGGATACATTCAGACGAAACATGTTGCTATGTTTATACATTATGCGCTCAAACGCCGTCGTCAACGTCTCCAAGATGAGCAATCTTAGTTGCATTGTATTATTAGAGATTCACGGTCAACCCGAGATCTAAAAGCTAAAATTGACCCACTTTCCACCCCACGACCCGCCTTGAACCATGGTAACCTAATCTACAATAATATACTTATTTGTACATGCATAAGCACACTGTATGACGGGGTTAGACCCTGCTTGACTCTTGGTCGCCATGTACATCCCCCCCATCCCCCACCCTCCACCACTACCTTTGCTTAGCTGTGTTTCAAGAAGGAAACTAAAGCATGTGTGTTCATTTTCTTCCTTTTTGCTTTCGCCAAATTGTTCATGTATGCAAAAGCAATACGCTCAGAACAACTGTAAAAATTGTGACGGGCCGTCGGCCTTGCAATAAAGAATTCAAAGTCAAAGTCTCTCTCTCTCTCTCTCTCTCTCTCTCTCTCTCTCTCTCTCTCTCTCTCTCTCTCTCTCTCTCTCTCTCTCTCTCTCTCTCTCTCTCTCCTCTCACACACTCCATTTCCTCCTCTGCACATGTAGATACATGGCGCGTTTACTGAGCAACGCTGCATGTTGTTAGGGCGATGCATGGTTTTTGCAGGCTTACGTCTGCGTTGCTCCATCTGCGTGCAGTCTGCTTCCTCTTTGGCTGCTGTTGCTGCACAAGGCTCCACCATGTGTAGATGGGAAAGATTCATTGTAGCCAGCGACCTCATGCTTGTGTGCACGTTCGTCGCTTCCATTGTTTGGCAGTGCCGAGTGCAGTGTTGATGCAAGACTCCAGGGGCAATACCAGAAGTCTACTTGCCAGCCACCGACGTGGCGCTGTCAAAACCATTGCACGTGCAGGTCATGCAGAAGCTCCATGCGCCAGATTTCTGCCAAGGAGCGACCTTCGTGCCAGCCTCTCTTATATACGCGTCTTGTCGTGGTGACAGCGTTGTCTTCCTGTCATGGAGAGGATCTGTAAATCAGTAGTAGGGGTGACGTTGCCACTTTCGTTTTTACAAGTCACTTTTCCTTCCGTCAAGGACGCCATCTTGTCAGCGTATGAGTAATCGTAAGACGTCCTCTGAATACGAAGGCGAAATCAGTGTGTAAGGGATGGGGGGTAGGGGAGGGGGTGTGGGTGGGTTGGGTGGATTGTGGTGGTGTTAGACTTCTCTTCATGTGGCGTCTCCTTCACGTCATCATTTCAATGTCGTCAAGGCTCATCACCATCATTACTAATTCTCTTTCCTCAAGTTTCCCTCCGTTCTATCTAGGTATTATCAAAGATCCTACAAGATCTTTGGTATTATGCAGCAGCCATCCAGCAGTGATCCCTGATTTTCCTGAAAATCAGAATCTGCATTAAACAGCAAGATAATCCGGACGTCCCGGAAATATATCGTCATAGTGAAGTAATCTTTGGTATTTCAGTATGTTTCCACGCTGCATTCGTGACACCTGCATGGTCTGGTGCATTAGACACAGGTCTCTCTTTCCGACAACTCTGCTTCACTGGCGTTTCGTAACTCCACAGTCTTGATCTCTTGCAGCAGTTTGATTTCAACAGTAGAAAAGTGTGTGGAGAAGTACTGACCACTTGACTAGACCAATGGCTTTGATAAGTGTTGGGTGTCACCGGGTTTCTGCCATCCCTGTCCTCTCGACGCCATGGTGACAGCTAGTCCTGCACTCAGTTTGTCAAGCAGCGGCAAAGTTGTGGCTTTGATCAATGCGTCTATGCACATTTACACAGTTAGATCAGTTGGTACAGAAACCCGCGCACACTGAGTCAGTCTGAACAGTCACTGGGTGCGAGCTAAGACGTCAACGTCAGCTTCGGAAAGAGCTTCAGGGTGCGTGTTTTTGCGTTCTGCTTGACTGAAGTCGTCAGCGCAGATCCCCCCCCCCCTTCCTCCGTCCTTTATCCCTGTCATCCATTGGTGTGGGACAGGTTTGGAAACTTCCTGCCTCGATTTTATGATCTTATCTCCCGTCTAACTCGACGAGGCTCGAGATTTCATAGATATTCTCGCCCCACTGACAGAGTTGCTGTAGTTTGTTCGGTCCAAGGCAAACAAAATCTGACAACTTGCTCTGGTCTCGATGGAAACCAACCACCATAAAACCTTTGGAATTTGCTTTCTTCGTAGCTGAGCGGGTTTGCATGAAAAGTATCTCCTGCTTTGGCCTGAACGCATGTTCGAATTTAGCATAAGCCCGTAAGACGCCTTTCACCTGTTGGCTTGGGCTGTTGTTGCCTTCGCCCTTGCCAGTGAAAGGAGACATTTTACCTGTTCAAAGGTGTAGTGATTTCTGGATCTGCACTGGCCTTCTCTGGCAGCTCTTCACCCCACTCGACGTTGTCCATGAAGGAGATCGCAGGAGAAGAGAAGCTTGTGCTCCTTGGGTATCGGTTTTCGGTGTGCCTGTACCCGAACACGTCAACCCCTAGTGTAACTTGTCACTTACTGCCTGACTCTGAGCTGGCGTGGTGTGACGTTTCGTGTTAAAAGCCCATGTTCATGTTGCCTGGCTGCCTGCCTGCTTGCCCACCCGGGGTTACAAGGATCTTGGCCTCGGCTTGCGTCAATTTTCCGCGTGACTAATTCTGTGTAGTGATATATACGACCTTTTACGGGCAGGGAAGGCAAAGTCATTCTTTTGAGTGCAGGACGCACAGAGGCAGCTGCACCGCTTGCGGGTGTCGCCTTTAAAGTCTCACTCGTCCAAATTTGAAGTGACAGGACGTCAAACTTTTTGTCACTTCACCACCAGCTACGTCTAACTCCTATTTCCTCATCCAGCGTCAGCTCTGTCTTTTATCCCCACAGCTCTGTCTTTTATCCCCACGGCTCTGTCTTTTATCCCCACAGCTCTGTCTTTTATCCCCACAGCTCTGTCAAGTACCCGTGTCTTCCAGATTAGAAGCGGCAGTGGGAATGTAGATGTCAGACTGTAGGAAAGCGTGTTTCCTTCAGGTTTCGTACTTGTGACGTGTAGACTTCCACACCTTAGGAACTCATTAGTGCTTTGTGCTAAGTTTGCCCTTCCTATCCACCGAGCCAAGCCTCCCAACTGCGCTCATCAAATTTGGCCAAAGACCTTCGAACGTGGCGACCCCGGAGACTCAGCTGAGAGCCGACTGCTCTTACTGGTGCGCGCAAATCTCAACCCACACCCGTCACTACCCAAGCAAGGTTTCCTCGTGCGATAGGTTGCCAGCCTGCCTGCTAGGCCGATTTGCCTGCATGCCCGCTTGATGTACACCCGAACTCCTCGCGCCAGAAACCGTCAAAAGTAGGCGGCCTAAATACGCTGCCGTCAGTCGGCGCGCGCCCTGCATGACTGCGGACCTTACTAGAGTTCAGTACTACGGAGGAAGAGGCAGTCGGCTTCTAGCGTTTGAAAAAAACGCATCGTCGCCTCGCCTGGTCTGGCACAAGGTCCTCAGCAGTGGTGAAACTTTCCGCTGGCTTCTGTCCGGACCCGTCGCCGTGACCGATCGCTTTGTCGCCTGAGCTTGCGCGACTTGGTTATCGTCCGTGTGAAGTGTTCCCGCTCACCGTGCCTCTGGTGTCTGTCGTGTGACTGCGGCTTTCGGTGAGAGTCGCACGTGCCTGCAGCAACGTCCCTCGTTGTCTCGTCAAGTGGGTTTTCCTTTTCCACTCCACGTCATCACCGCATCCACCTGTCGTCTGCTGTCTCCGTCGTAGCAGACTACTGCATTGTTTGTTCACCCAGCCGGCCTGCCCCTGTGCCGTGCTCGCGTTCTACCTGTGTGCTGCGCCACGTTGCGTCATCCACACCTGGCTACTGCCTTTGAGAGCGCTCGCGCTTGAAGATGGCCTTCCTTCGAGGACTTCAGGGCTGCTGCTGCTGCACCATGCCCAGAGACCGCATCAGGACTGATGATGATGGCTCCACCAGAAAGGTAAAGAATTAATTCCCCTCCAAATTGAGTGTGTGAAGGGATATGGGTTGAATGGCAGCTAGTCAGCTGTACCTGCATAAGCAGTGGGTTGGGGACGGTGTGGGAGAGTGCGAGAGAAAAAAAAACGAGGTGGGAAAAGGAGTAGTAAAAAGATACAGGGCTGTAGTTTATCTTTTTTATAAGTAAATGTTGAAATGGCATAAAGAGCCGATAGAATGTCCGTGCCAGGCAAGCTTTGTATTTATTTGTCTAAAAACCGCTGATACAGCAAGCGCAAAAACCCTTCATTCTTTCCCCTCCTGGCGGCATTTTGTACAGAGCTGGAAAACCAGGCCAGTGGGGAAGGTGTGGGAAAGTGGACGCCTACGTTAGGGTCTCACGCATTTTGGCCAGGCATGCCATCGCTCTCGTCCCTGCGTGGTCTATAGTCTGCTCATTTGTAATCCCTGCAGCTTTGCTACTTGGGCAGCCAGGCCAGGTTGCTACAGGGCCAGGCGAGGGGGATAGAGAAGGGGCCTGGAGACAGATGGCGGCGCTTCCGCAGACTGGCATTTGTGACAGGAGGGAGTTAGTCAGGGTCGGAGGTTGCGTCTAGAAGCAGACTTCTACATCATTGCATGCAGTTTATCACACGTTTTGCCTCGCATTCTTCGTAGGTGGCAGTGGTTCTCTTTTTTCCCCTCCTCCTCCTCCTCCTCCTCCCTCCCTCCCTCCTCTTTCTTCTTCTTCTTCTTCTTCTTCTCCTTCTCCTTCTCCTTCTTCTTCTTCTTCTTCTTCTTCTTCTTCTTCTTCTTCTTCTTCTTCTTCTTCTTCTTCTTCTTCTTCTTCTTCTTCTTCTTCTTCTTCTTCTTTAATATATTGTTGGGGGTGTTGGCTATTTTAGCCTTTAATGAGAAAAAAAGTGATATCAGTCTAACTGCATTTTCCCACACACACTCCCTACGCTTAACGATGAAAAAATCCACTACTCTCCAACAGCTTTTTAATTAACTTGTGTAAAGGAAGTCTAGCTTCTTCTGCAATTCGTCTCGTGTTGTCTGAATTTGTCTCTTGTTGATTCTCCTGGGTTTCACGTCTGACTCATCATGCCAAGCCTGAATCATAGCCACCTCTTTTCACCTCACCTTGTCCTCAACGGGCGAAACCCGCTCCGTATTCCGCCCATTAACATTTTCCCACTTATCAAGTTTTCAAATCGAGCGTGCTGCCGCTAGTCATGCTCCGATGATGTTCATTATGCGTCCCCTGCTGCCAATACTTGCAAAAGAGATGTTCATCAGCGGCGGCTGGTTTCCCACGAAATGCGTCACGTGTTACAGGCACCTTTTAGGTCAATGGCTGTGGCAGAGCCAGTTTTGTGTGTGCAGAATTTCTTTCAGCATAATATTGTGTCTGATCTGGTTTTTGCAAAGTAAGGCGTAGAAGAGGGGTTCAAATTTAGGGCTGCTTATTCAGCGTGGCTGTGCGTTTACCGTAAAAAACACAAACATGGGACGTATCCCTTCGCAATTTTATATGTTTGCAGTATCCTTTCTTTGAGAGTGCAACTGCACAGGGACAGGCAGACGTGCCAAGTGGAATCCACAAGACGCGCAATATGTTTGCCGTGCAGAGACCATGAATCAACTTTGAGTCGGCTGCATGCGTCCCTGCCTGCTGGATCTTTCTCTGAAATGCTGGTCGTAATATCACACCACGCATTTAAATCTGTTGGCCTTTAATAAACGTCAGCTAAATCTGCTTCTTCAAAGGAAACGTCGAAACGGCCGTGGAGTTTCGTTACGTCTTGAGGCAGATGAGATCGGAGAGGAAATCCAGGGATGCAACGTCTTTTACGAGGGTATGGCTTTAATGTGTCCCCGAAAATGTTGTCTACGACCCACGGAGGAAAAACGATCTCCACCCGACGGAGAAAGGTGCTGTAAATTCTGCTGAATGGACCGAAAGCTCCTACGATCTTATCGGGTTGAGTTTCAGGAGAGGCTGTACGAGACGCAAAACGTGACGGCAGAGTCAGGTTACCGTTATCTGGCGTTGAACATTGGATCTATGTGGGCGTTGACTCAGGAGGTCATTGTCTTTCATTGTCTTTCCCATCCCTACCGTGCAGGCGTGTCGTGGCCACCTGTGCATCGTCTTCCACAAGGCCGCGACCAGAACTCGGGGCGTTTGGCTCAAAATCGGGATGTCTCGGGTTCGACTTTGCGAAGATAGCCGAGTTGTTTTCGTGGCGTGGGTGCTCTCTCAACTTATCTTTCTCCGAAATGGAGAAAGCGGAGATTGACACAGGTGAAAAAAGCGGAAGAGCGATTCTCGCGCCGCGGCCTGATGCTGCTGGAGCTGTGAGAATGACACTTAGTCGGGGGAGACAGGGAGCTGTTGTTGGTTCGCGCTGATCGCGCCCGAGAAAATAGAGGGGCAGTCGAATACCAATTAACTAATCGCAGCGAACTTTGAGCATTCCACTCGTCTCCTCTATCAACTCGGCACTCGGCGTCTCTCTCTGCCGCCCAGACGGCAGGCCTGGTCCCCGACTGATTGTGTTCCTCTGCATTCCTGCTACACTGCATCCTCTCGCCTGGCTGGGCTGCCTGAGTCCACAGCCAGTGTGGTTGGGTTTGCTGTGCTGTGGGGGTAATACTGGCTCGTCACTTTTTTGGGTGCTGACGGACAGCGCTTTCTTGGGCTGTCTTGTCTCCGTAACTGGAATGGAGTCGAATGGTTTTCATGTACTTAGCCGTAGAGGCGACATTCCTGGCAGTGCTTCCAGGGATAATGCTCATGCACCAGACCCTACATGTTTCTTTGAGTTTGTTTTTGCAAGCTGCGGTTTCGTGCTAGTGCGGGCGTCGGTGATATCGGTGAAGGTGTTTCGCTGACGTCATTGTCTCTCCGGGTGCTCTTGGTCTGCTCTTGAGGCTAAGGAGTCTGCGAGTGTCCCTATCCATGTTCCCGCTTGAGGAATTCTGGCGTTTGGGGAGCTGTCGAAAAGATGAATAACACAACACCCGTAACAACTTTGTAGGACCAGACGCACAAGTTTAAAAAAAGGGTTTTCCCTGGTCTTTAAGTGGAAAGTAGATTTTTTTTTTGGAGAGAGAGAGAGAGAGAGAGAGAGAGAGAGAGAGAGAGAGAGAGAGAGAGAGAGAATATGTTTGTGCGTGTAGTTTTAGTGTGTGTGTGTGTGTGTGTGTGTGTGTGCGCGCGCGCGCGTGTGTAAAATGTGCACTTTATGAATGATGCAAGTAATCGAGTGCGGGCTAGTATTTATCGTAAGACTTTTGGCTGAATCTAAAGACTCATCAATTATTAAACTAGCTTAATGACGCAAAGAAAATGTCTCCGAAAAAAACTCTGGACTGGGGGGCTCTTCACAACATTGCTCACAGTAGCAATGAGAAGCATGACCTAGCATGTTATGTCTGTCCTGAAAGTCTTCATCACAAATGTTTCAAAGCTATGCATCCTAAAGGAACCGCTGACTCGGACAAGGCGGGCACGGGTTCCCACACGCTCACCTGCCTGTATGCATGCGTGTGGTGAATTAGGACACGGGTAGAGAGACGGGAGAGCCTGCTGAATGAGAAATCCCATAAAAAAAATTTCTATAGAAATTTCTATAGAAATTTCTATAGACTTTTGGTAAAGAATTTTCTATAGAAAATTCTATAGAAAATTCTATAGAAATTTCTATAGAGATTTCTATAGAAAATTCTATAGAAATTTCTATAGAATTTTCTATAGAAAATTCTTTACCAAAAGTCTATAGAAATTTCTATAGGAAAATTCTATAGAGAATTCTATATAACATTCTATAGAATCTTTATAGAAATACTATGAAAATTCTATAGAATATTGTAGAAAAGTTTATACATTCTTTATAGTAAATACTTCAGTGAAATACAAGTAAAATACTCAAGTACATATATACCTTACAAATACCATGCATTACTAAACTAAATTCTACAGATTGCTACATGCCATGCAAAAATGACAATAAAATTTCAGATTCTTTTCAGCAGGCTTTATTCTTAGAATTAAAGTTTCAGACCACTTTTCCGGAATGTCAGTTTTTTTTTTGCATTAACGAGTCACATTAAAATGATATTTTAACAGGAGAAGGAATAAAGGCAGCCTTTATAAACCATATATGTCAAGAAAGCTCTAAGAATGAGCTACATGTTTCTTGCAATAATTTTAATGATAACAGAAACAGCAATGAGAAACTGATGGAAAAGTACAACACTCAGGAAATGAATGAAAATAATTTCTTACTATTCACTCCTCTCAGGGTACTTTGCCAAGCAATAAAAGAAGTAAAACTCACAACAGAATCAGAGAATTCATTTCCCACCACAAAAATAACAAGAAAATCAACATAATTTGGCCACAATAGATTTTGCAAAGATTGTAAATACATAGGTGCAAATGCTGCACAGAACTCATACTGGTGCATGGTACTCCACTCCAACAGACTACACAACTCCATTTTTAAAAATCCAAACTCTATAGAATTGTGAAATATGATGAATAGAAATTATCATACACTTTTCCATGAAGGTGGAGATCCAAGGAATACAAAGAAAATACAGTAAAAAATCAGCATGCATTTGAAAAAAGTGTTATCAGAAACACCTTGTTGCACATCTAATCTATAGCACAAGAAAGCAAATCTCTACAATTAAAACCTTTCCAGTGCTGAATCATATTTGTGGGATAATTACATTCTGTTTATGCAGCATTTTCCATGAGTGAACAAGCTAAAGGAAAAACTTAATAAAAAAAGAAGTGGGACTGACCACGAATTGAAAATCTACCGCAGTTCAGTATCTGTGTCAGTATTCTCATAACTGATCTGATTCCCCTCACTCAGATTTAGTTCTATTCCAGTTCGGTTTTAGCAATCACAGAATGGGAGTACGTAGGATCGATCAGGTCGGTTCCTGACACTCACAGGGTTATCTTCTTCCTTTAGTGGCACTGTTCAACTTTTGCCGCACAAAGCTCCGAACGTCCACGTCTGTGCTTTGAGAAAATTCCTTCTGCACGGCGACTGAAGCACAAAAGAATACATAAGTCAAATTTTGATTAAGATGGATAGCATACACCAAGTAAATTAATTTCAATAAGATGCATGTCTGAAAAGAATAAAACCATATAACTTCCACTCTGTAATTTATACACAAGACATAATTGTTTGCATGTTTTTTTTTGCTTTTGGCCATGTGTTGTACATGCAGTTGACCCTCTTCTGCAAGTAGGAATTATTTTTAAATATTCGAGCAGAATCACAGAAAATTTAGTTTTATGGTGTCCTGGATGAGGTTTTACAGAAAAGAAGGGGGAAAAACCAAAACCATAACAAATCAACCACACTTGCCAAATGTTTCTGATTCATCATGCAGAATCAGAATGCATGCACAAAGATGGCAAACACACAAAATCAATTGGTTGCATGGCAGACACAAAACATTAATTAGTTGCAAGGCAAACACAAAAAAATCAATTAGTTGCAATCAAGAAAGTTTCCAGTAAAAAGGTTAAGAGCTACACATCTCATGGATCTTATGCTTTGTGTTGGTTTTTTCTGATATCAATGAACACTTAACAGGATATCGATATCCTATTAAGTGTTCAGTGATATATCAGAAAAACCCAACACATCATCAGTAATAATGTTGCAATTTTGCATTTATTCATATCCATCAAATCTTGTCAACATTCATGACTAAATCAGGCATTTGATATACTATTTTCTATGTACATGCTGTACATAAAACATGTACAATTGTTCAGCCTACCTTAACTTCTTGCAGAATGTTAATATGAATTATTAAAAATAATTATGTGCAACTACTCAGAACATACATGCATTTAAATCATGCAAGTGACTTGTGTCTAAACAATGCAAAAGCATGTAATAAAAATGTTTTACTGATGATTTGCTGGTGAGTCTGGCTGGGGAGCCCTGGCTTTGGTGATGATCCAGTCGCACCAGGTCTTTGGGTGCCCGAAATGGAATGAGTAGCAAGGTACTCCCTTGGAAACATTCCTTGCAGAAGGTCATTTACGAAGGTAAGAATCCAGTGGCTGAGGGGAAAAAGAGCAAATATATGATTAATGCACTGGGTAATGACAGAGCACAATGAAGATTATCAGGCACCTAATTTTGAACTTGCAAATAGAACCCCTCAAAGGCAGCAACAATTTGCCCTAGCTTTGAATTCACCTACTGAAAAACTCATGATAAACAACATACAAGTGCTGAGAATGATGTAAACAACTTACTGTGAATACATGTGTTAAATGCTTATTTTGGATTTTTCTGTGGAAAATGGTAGATTTGCTAGTTGTACCTACCCTTATTTGACCAAACACCATATTTTCTCCCAGTTCATGGTTGGAAGCCTGGGAAGGCTGCTGTGTCTGACTGTGAGGCCGACTCCTGGGTTGGAGAGATGGTGTAGTTGGCTGAGATGGTGTACTGCTTGGTATTCTCCAACCTCTCTAGAAAGTAAAGAAAGAAAAACACACCAATGAACTAAATAAAAAATAGTACACGCTCAGGAAGTGAAACCATACTTAAAAGAAAAAGGGAGATTTCAATCAAGATTAATACTAATAGAAAGCAACATGTTACCATTTAGTCAAATCATGCATATTTTTATTTCATACCATGCAGATTGTAGAAGAACAATGCTCTCTCACGTCAAACAACTGTTCTGCAGTATGATCACTGCATACGACCAACAGCAGCATCTGCAGTCACATTCAATTCTCACATCAGTGGACTCTTATCCATATGGTTAATGAAAAATGCCTATGATGATGATGATAATAACAACAGCAGCAATGGTCTCATATGCCCAGTGGTCCGGAGTTAGAATCTAGATGAGCACAAGAGGTATCACCATCAACTGTAATTGTCAACATACAACGAAAAAATTGTAACTCGGCACTGCGGTGGTTTGACAAAGAGTGCCATATATAGCGTCATTACTGTTTGTGTTCGCAACTAGAGCATCACACATACAGTATTCAAACGTATCCAAGCGGCTAAACAGTCAAAATCACAATTCAACTGCGCAAATTAATCTTCTCTGAAGAAACGCCAAAACGGTGATGCTACCGAAACGCATACAATCAAAAGTTTGAGCAGCAGTCGAAAGGCAAAAGATAAGGCCTGTGGAACCCGCAGTCATCTCGCAACCTGGATGAGGCAAGAACACACAAGGCGACTACATCAAATTAAGAATCCTGAAGATCACAAAGCGATTAAATCAAACGACAGTTACAACGACAAAAATCTGAGCGATACGACATGCAGTGACGCAGCGCGCGCGTTCTCGATCACTCAGATTCAGAACGTCGATCGTGCAATTAACGACCAAACCAATTTCTGGCTGACGCAATGCGAGTTTGCAAGCCATATATATGATCTGTGCCTACAATAACGAAAGAAACGAAAGATTTAAGTGTTGACAGTTATTTTTCTTACGACAGTTACGAATGAGGAAAGCTGACAAACTTCAAAATACCCACCTTGCCGCCTGCCGCCATTTCACTCAGAACAACGTCACGGCTTTGCGAGATCTCGCGCGAGTATTTTGTCGGTCCCAAAGCAGACGACACGTTTCAGAGCTGTCATGTTCAGGGCAAAAGTTAAATGTTGATGATGGGTTCATGACACTAATTCTACATGATACTTTTCAGAAAAGTTTCGATCTATTCTGTGAGCCTTAAGGACAATACAAGCAGGCATTATCTCTCTCTCTCTCCCTCCCTCACTCTCCCTCCCTCACTCTCCCTCTCCCTCCCTTAATTTCTCTCCCTTTCTCTCCCTCCCTTTCTTGCCTCGATCTCCCTCCCTTTCTCTCACTCTCCCTCGCTCTCTCTCTCTCTCTCTCTCTCTCTCTCTCTCTCTCTCTCTCTCTCTCTCTCTCTCTCTCTCTCTTCCTCTCCCCCCCCCCTCTCTCTCTCTCTCTCTCTCGATCTCTCTAGGTCTCTCTCACTCACACACACAAACACACTCACGCGCACACAGAGCTTCCTTTTCCTTCTGACATATATTCTCGAGCACAGCAACAATTAAATCCTAATCCTACGGAAGTGAAAGGAATGGAGTTGTCTCAGTCTATACCCTGCAGTGGACACTGTACTGAATCGAATGTATGCCAATTAAGGACAGTACTTCGCACAAGGTGAAAGAAGAAAATAAATATCACAACTAAAGGTTACTCTAGCTCTTTTCTGTCAACTGCATGATGGAGATTATGAATGTGTTATTGCGATCACATACTGGTGTATACTGGTACTTACTTTACAGTTTATATGGCAAAACCAAGGACTACTATAACCAGGGCCGGATCTAGGGGGGGTGCTGGGGGTGCTCGAGCACCCCCCCCCCCAAAAAAAAAAAAAAAAAAAACCTCCGTGGCAGCCGGGAGTTGGGGGAAGGAGGGAGGGGGGGGGGGGTGGTTGCTCAAATATGTTGATCTACTTCCCACCTCATCGGATATCGGCACACTTTGCTTGGTAGCAGAGACAGTATAGTTAGTAAAAAGCTTGGGAAGGAGGGGGGGGGGGGGGGCTAAAAGATGCTGGGCCCAGATGCTGTACTACTCTCCACTTGGTATAAGCACACTCTACTTGGCAGCCAAGGTAGCTGGGGAGGGAGGGGGGGGGGGGTGCTGCTATAATTAAGATGCCTTCCTTTTGCTATAAATTTCTTGCCTTTGAATGACCTCTCAAAACACTGCCAAAATGCACCAGATTGCACAGATTTGCACCATTTTTATCAAAATTTTCCGGGGGGGCATGCCCCCGGACCCCCCTAGAGGGGCGTGCCTGCTTCGCAGGCACGCACTCGTGGCTTCGCCACTTCGATGAGAAGACCCTAAAACAATTTTGAGCACCCCCCCTCAAAAAACTTTGATCCGGCCCTGCTACTATAACCAGGACTGGCACAGGCTGATTCCTGGCCCCGCCTGTGGGGGCCATTGATTTTCTTTTAATCTAACTATTTCAACATGACAAAATTGTCATTGAAGACTCTTTTTATATACTATTAATGATTACAGGCATTTATCTTTAAAAAAAAAGTTTTTAAAGGGCTATTTTATGCTATTTTAACGGCACCTTCGCTCAGACACAAGCATTGAGAGCGGCCACTGTACAGAAATGTTTGATACATCAACCTTTTGTCTGTGGATCTATAGAGTCTAGACATGCATGCAAGCAAACAAACAACATACCAACACACGGACAGTCCTTGGGCAAAACATATGATGGAGCTCTGCAAAATACTGTCGAACATACAACTGACTATGTATATGTCAGTGCATGTTCTGTAGATTCATAAGGACTAGCTGCCTACACGCCAATACAGAATAGTATAGCAATCGTCGATCTTCTATAATATTATTATAGTAAACTGCAGTAATTACTTCATTATTCTATAAAGTCTATAGAATATCCTATATTCCAGGCTGCATAGTATAGATTCTATAGAAATGTCTATAGAATGCTATAGATTCTGTAGTGCATGTATAGTGCTCTATAGAAAATATAGCATTCTGTAGTAGTTTCTATTGCATTCTATAGAAATTTTGATAAAATGCTATATAGATGATACAGATGTCTATAGAATTCTATATAAATCTCTATAGAAATCTATAGATGATATAAGTACATTATAGATGTCTATATAATTCTATTTAAAAATCTATAGAATGCTATAGATTATATACCCCCACAAAAAATTCTATAGAATTCTATAGATACTTTTTATAGAAGTCTATAGAGAAATCTATAGAGATTCCTATAAGAAAGAGTTCTATATTAAAATTCTATAGGAATTCGTTTAGGATTTCCTATAGATATTTCTATAGTTACATATATACCATTCTTATTAGAAGTCTCTAATAGAAAGTGTCTATATTAGCTAGGATGATAGGGGCTTTCTATACGATTTCTTAGTAGATTTACCGTGGGGATAGAAATCTGTGAGCTCATTGATTCTAGTGTGACTAATCTTAGAGAAATCTATAGCATTCCTCATACGAAGTTTCTATGAGAAAATCTATAAGAACATTTCTAGGTAGTGAATCCGGAGAGCACACTAATCTAGTAGAAGTGAGTCTGGTAGTCTATGTCACTGGTGGGGGTTTCTTTACAACTGTCTGAGAATAGCAGTATCCTCTATAGAATTTCGTATTAGTATTGGGATGGGCTGAGCTGTCACGGCGGCCCCACAAGTGCCAAAGAGAGTCATGATGTAACGTGGATGGCCCTGTTTCCTCCTCCTTGGTGGTGGGGGGGCTGAACGAGAGAAATAGGCCATGCAGTACAGTCCGCGTCGCGGGGGAAACCAATGGGCGAGCCTATGGGCCCTACAGAGGGAGTCCATCCGTGATCTCACTAAGCCGGATTCTCCCATTGTCCCGTCCTCTCTTGATCCTTACCCATGACTGAACGTGTGTGAGCAGCTTGGCATCGTTTTTAATAGGAGTTGATTCATAGGTTATGAGACAAGATCTATTGAGTGCCGCCTCTTAATTTTTTTAATACTACATATCTAAACTTTTTTATGTTTACTTTAGTCAAGCTCTTGCAGATCCGAATGGTCATGACAGTATTTGAAAATTTTCTCCCTTTTTGTCGAAATGAGTAATTTCGTTTGTTTGAAGTGAATGGTTTCGAATTAGACAATGCAGACAACACTCGGTTTTTTAACATTAGAATAAATATTTTGTTATCGTGGCGGATGATATTTTTGCATTGGCTCGAAGGCATTAATGCCTGCTTTTCTTTGTCTTTTTTCTCTTCTCATCAACATCTTCCTGCCCTTCCTTTATTCTCCTTCACCTGTCCTTGTGGAATACCGATCCTTAGCTACTCTCCCCTTTTAAACAGTTTTCCTGCCCATCTCATAAATCTTCCGGGCGTCCTCTTTTCTGCTCTCAACCCTTTTCTCGGCCTGCTCCTAAAATCTTCTCGTATCTCCTCGTTGTCCATTCCCCCCCGCCCCTCACTACCTACGCCTTATAGGAAAGAGTTATGGCTGTAGTGAATGGGTCTGTCGGAAGGGTCCCCCTTCTGTGCTCTTCATCATCCTCGCTCATGGTTTTTCCCTGCTCCAAGCAGATTGTAAATGACTTCCTTGTCCCACATTTTCGAATCATAGGTGGCTTAAGAACATGCTTTAGTGCGGGAGATGGGGGTGGGGAGGGAGAGAGAGATACAGAGAGAGAGAGAGAGAGAGAGAGAGGAGAGAGAGAGAGAGAGAGAGAGAGAGAGAGAGAGAGAGAGAGAGAGTGGGTGGGGGGAATACCTTTTTCCCTAAAAGCAACACAGCGAGGATGGTAAACGAGCATTTGCTTTTTCCAGAACATGCTCGACTGTCAAGTAATTAGGATTTTCGACTCGCATTTCCCAACTTTTCCGAAGGATTCGATAGGGCTTTTCGAACCCTCTTTTTTGTCTCCTCGGACTGAAGCTCTTATCTGCAACAAAAATGCACTTTTTAAAGTTTCCCTCTGGTTGGGTCGTAGATATTCATTCACTGGCATTGACGTGTTGACGCCCTCAAAAGTGATTAATGAAGTATGTAATTAGCGAATCAAAGTTCCGCAACGTAAACGTTTTCATGTGTCGTCGTGCGAAATTGGCTATATGATATGAATGATTTGCCATGAAATGTTCAAGCATCTTTGTTTTGGGGAAAGAAGTGCATGATGAAATGTTAAAAACCAGTTGTTTGTTTGTTTGGTTTTTGTTTGTTTATTTACTTTGACCTGTGCACACAAAAAAGCACCAGAGAAAGCTTTCTGTATAACATCAGGACAGCATGATTTCTTTATGTGCTTGTTCTTTTGCACAAATAATCTTTATTGGAGTTTCCTCTTTATAGGTAAGTACATAAACGATAAATCAACCCCGAAGAATATGATTTTCTTATCGAGAACCCCATATATTCTACAGTTAGTTCAGATAAATGTATGGCTTGTAATCTTTTAATGACAGTGAAGATTATATATGGAAAGGGGTATGTATATACGTTATGAGCTACAGGCCATTTCTTCTTGGATAGTGAACGAAAGCTCGTCACGGACAATAATATTGCAACTTTTTCATCATTAGCGAGTGTGTGAATGCGTTGGGTTCGAGAAAGTATTTGGGGGGGAGTCAGGACCGACGACGAAGTGAAGAGTACTTATAGCTTGCATTAAAGCAACCTGAGTGGTACAAAGTCAACGACCGTGACCAAGTCTTCTCACGGTTTGAACACGTCTTGGCCTTGGCCACACTTTCCCCTTTTCGGGAATCCCGGCAGAGCATCTCTTGCTTGTTGCTCCAAGGAAGATTGGGGTGTTCGCTTTCTGGAAGTCTCCTGTGGTTATCGCCAGCATCTTGTGCACAAACATTTGTAACGGCGTCTCGAAGATTCCCGTCGCTTCCAAAGCAATTTTCTCACTGGCAGCATTTGGTCATAAAGGAGGAAGGAGCGGCTGCGGGACTGGTACTTACAGAAAAGGAGAGAGGTTTTAGAAGGACCCTGTGTGTGAGGACATTGTAGGAAGTCCAGACATACGTTGATTGGACGACAGACGCGCACGCATGGAGCGTGCTTTATCTGTGTCTCCTGGTGTTTTTTCTTCTAGTCTCTGACCCTGCCACGCCCGTGCCTCTCTCTCTCTCTCTCTGTTGCAAAATTCTTATCCAGCCAGCCACGCCTGCCTCCATTGTTGCCAGTGACCCACCTCGCTCCATCCTTTTTCCAATAGATGGAGCTTGCTGTGTTTGTTTTTCCTTTTCTGTGGGAAGTCTAGACTAGTTTGATCGCTATGAATTAAGCCAGAGTGTCTTATCGTCCAGTTTTGACGAACGCGACTGTTTTTGTTCAAGAGGTAATAGCGAGACTAGGCACAAGTTTTTTGTGTATGCTCGGAGATTTTGATTCGGGTGTTGATAAATCAGCGTTCAAGCTGGCCCTAAGAAACAACTTTTTTCATGCCGCGAATGCCATGACATGTATTTGTACATGTTTGAAATAAACTTTTATGAAAGTTGGTGTGTGCTCTAACCAACCAGAATTGTAATCAGTATGATTCTAGTGCAATATCCCTTGGCTAAATTTTTGGAAATAGTGAAACTGCAATTTAAATGCGATATGCTCAACCTCGGATTACTGCAGCACTTGCATGAGCACTTTTGGGGATTTTGTTGTTGTGTTTTTAGTTACGGTTGTTTGTCAATACAAGTAAAATTGCAAGTGCCTGATGAAAGTTTTAAATAAACTGACAATTTGCGGTTTTTTTTTTACAAATGTTTAGTCCTGTTCTCTTTCGTCATGACATGAAATTGAGAGAAATTCCAGTTTTTCCCATTCTTTTCTTACTTGTGCTATTTCGAATAATGTGTCATTTCAGCAGCGATCGATATTTAGATCAACTGATGCTTGCATCCGAGAGAGAAAGGCATGTTAGTTCTCGGAAGTGCTTTTTGGGGGTTTCGGAACTGGGATCTGGCGTACGCATCTTCAATCTGTTTCTCCTTCCCTCTTTCCTCCTCCTCCTTTTCCCTCTGCGCCACGAGAAGACTGGGTGGTCCAGCACATTGCTCGTCTCGCTCGCTGCTTGCGGGAAGCGTTCTTGAATGACGCCACAGCACGGCAGACGATACCTTCTGGCTCCCTAAGCCCTCCTGTAGCCTATGAGCCTTGTAGTAGCTTGGGAGGCTGAAGGATCTAGGAAGGCCATCAACATGCCGCCACTGGGGCTAATAAGGTGTTCATGATTCCTCTGAGCGCATGCCTGCCCTGCTGTTGTCTCGGTGTTGGCTTTCCCCGACTCGGAGCGCTGAAGAGTTCTGCTTTCATCCCCCAGGGCAGGCAGCGGAGGGTCAACAAACACGTGTAGGTTTGCTTTGGACCGTCAGGAGGTCTTCGCGCCGTGGGCTCGTGTGTGCTTTGTCTGCCGTTGTCTCCCTCTCCGGACTTCGCGAGGACTGCAGGGTGATAGGGCCACGTGTGCTGCGAGATGCCTTAGCGGAGACCCACGTGACTTGAGCAAGGCTGGATGCGTCAACTTGCATGCTGGCACACGCATGTCCGTATGCCGAAAGCATCCAGGCTGATAGATTCGTGTCAACGCACGCGGAGAACAATAATATATTTTTTCTCGAGCGCGAACGTATGTTTGTGTATCGATTCGTGCTTGGGGAGAGAGAGAGAGAGAGAGAGAGAGAGAGAGAGAGAGAGAGAGAGAGAGAGAGAGAGAGAGAGAGAGAGAGAGAGAGAGAGAGAGAGAGAGAGAGAGAGAGAGAGAGAGAGAGAGAGAGAGAGAGAGAGAGAGAAAGAGAGAGAGAGAGAGAGAGAGAGAGAGAGAGAGAAAGAGAGAGAGAGAGAGAGAGAGAAAGAGAGAGAGAGAGAGAGAGAGAGAGAGAGAGAGAGGGTGGGTGGAAGGTTAAAGACTTGATTAACGTAATTGACTGTTACCGACTGACTGTTTGGTAGATACACTAGTCACAATAGGTTAAGGGTCACTCTTTAAATTTTATGAAATTACAATTTGTTGCAATGCTAACTGAAAAAGGAGTTACGAGACAAAAGCTTGACAGTGGTTGCGTATGACATTATTCTGCAGTGTGAAGGAGCCTTTAGCGCGTTCACGTGCGGTACAACGAAGCCGTTTTTGGGGAAAAGCTGAATGACGGAAAGACTCACTCTCAACCGTCTGGCAACTTCTCTTTGAGAAACACCATCCTGGGCCCAACCCCGGGCTCGGCCACGATCAACAGTCGTCAGCTTTCTTCTTGCGACCATGTCTTTCGTTTCCTTTTTATCCAAATACCGTTGAAAACTGTTCATTGGACAGTGGTCGGGCACGTACATTTGTTGTTTTGTTTTTTTCAACTGCGATTTGCATGCTTTTTTTGACTCACATGCGAAGCAAAAGTGAGTCTATGTACTGAGCCGTGTCGTCCGTCCGTCCGTCCGTCCGTCCGTCCGGGCGTCCGGGCGTCCGGGCGTAAAAAACTTAAACGTTGGATTTTTCTCGGAGACTATTAAGTCTATCAACACCAAATGTGGCATGATGGTGTATGATGACAAGGCCTCAAAAAACATACATAGTGACTTGACCTTGGGTCAAGGTCACATGTATTTTGGTAGGAAAAATGTGTAAAGCATTTCTTTGTGTATGATGTCATTGGTAGGTTTAGTTGTTTGACCTTGACCTTGAAGGTCACCTGAAGGTCAAGGTCATATAAAGGTCAAGGTCAAGCATGTGAGTCGTATGGGCTTTGCCCTTCTTGTTTCGGTTAGCATTGCAACAAATTGTAATTTCATAAAATTTCAAGAGTGACCCTTAACTTTTGTGACTAGTGTAGGTGGATGGGTTGGCTGGTTCGTTAGTCCGGCAGTCCGCCGGTCGGATGACCTCCTCACTTGCACTCTCAGAAGGCGCAAAAAATGGGGGAAATTCTAGTGGAGAAGGATCGGAGTAGGTGGAATCTAGGTATGTTTGATAAGTTTCTTGCGGGGGTCTAATCTTTTATTTATTTTTAAGCCGCACTTTCCGAGCTTCATGGGCTTTAATGCACTGTGTGCGTTTTGCTCATGCAGCTTTTTGAATCGAGCGCACGGGACGATAAAAGGTTTCTTCCCGGGGCGAGTTGTCTGGTCTGCTTGCACTGCCATTGCTGCATGCGCCGCGGTCTGTCACTGGCCGCCAGTCCTTTGGCATCGTTTTTTGCCAGGTCGCAGTACTGGGCCACGCTGCTCATTATTTTCATTGCAGCAGGAAATTAGCTAGACAAGCGTATCGCACAGAGCAATGACTTTTTTTGCAGTGCACCCTGCTCAGGGTTCTTGACTTGGGCGACCCAGTGCAGTTTCGTCGTCGCTGCACCGCTCGGAGGATGTTATCGGCAAAGCTCATTACGTTCCTCATTTAGTCGCTGTGAATGGGAGTCGATCCTATCGTGATACGAGGGAAGGAAGTTACATGTGCATATAGGTTGTCTGTGAAAGCTGAGAGAGCTATGGAGTGATGAAGTGCGGTGCGTCATTACCACTACCTTGATAACTTCGGTTCTCATTTTGAGGAAACAAAACATTCTCATCTTTGCAGGGAAGGGGATGTTGAGGGCGTCTCCCGACAACATGTCTTGTTGAGAGTTCATTTATTATGACTCAGCAACCTAGGGCGGGGGTGGGTATGTGCGCGCGCGCGTACGTGCATGCCTGCATGCATGTTTGTGTGTGCGTGCTTGCGTGCGTGCGCATGCGTCTATGTGTGTGTGTGTGCGCGCGAGTGCGCCATGAATCTGACAATGCGAACTTTGCAGGCCAAGCTCTGCTTGGGCCCTACATGTGAAGTGAGAATATCCGCTGCCACACTTAGAAGTCAACTTTCTTTTTCCTCCATCCGTCACGAATCCTGTCTCTCAGTGTTGACACATGCAGCGTGAGGTCAACGCACGCCGCCCATGAAGAAAGGAAAAGAAAGTTGGAAAGTTGATGTTGATGAATGAGAAAGAACTGAGAGCCCTCCATAATGTGAGGGAACGGTTTTGTGTCTGAGGAGGGGGAGAGAGAGAGAGAGAGAGAGAGAGAGAGAGAGAGGAGAGAGAGAGAGGAGAGAGAGAGTGAGAGAGAGAGAGAGAGAGAGAGAGAGAGAGAGAGAGAGAGAGAGAGAGAGAGAGAGAGAGAGAGTTTGTTTCTGCGTGTGTAGCTACTCCTTTGCTTTTCCTTCCCGAAAATTCACAAGGAAACGAGAAGTTGCTCTTGCCCTTCTCCCCCAATCATCAACATTTTGTCTGCCTCCACAAGCTAATCAAGCTTCAAGCTGAAAACACACGTGCTGGAAACGCAACAGACACACACTTTTCCTTAGAGACGTTTTATGCCGCTGCCACTGCAAACAAGGCGCTCGTCTGTGGCGAACTAATTACCGAGAGAAAGTCCTTCCGGAGATGCCATTTTCTGGTTGAAGCCGGAGATAGACGGGCTCATATACCTTGGTCTGTTGCTTCAACAGCGTTTCCTGAAGAAGGCTTTTTATGTCGGACATCTGGTTTCTTCTCGCACGGCCCTCTCTTCCCCTGTCTCCTGACTGTCTTCGTTGTGGCAATCAGATCGGGCGTCCAGTACATCTCTCAATTGAATCCTGCGTACGGAGCTTGTTGGGCAGACGATGAATGCTGTTTAATTTTATTTGTTTTTTCCCAAAGGCCCCAGTTGATGAGATGGACACGGCTGATAGCCCACTGAAGAGAGAGGAGTTGTTGAAAGGTGGACGTGTTATGGAGAAGTAAGATGCAGATGCAGAAAGCTTATCAGGCGCGTTGGATGGGCGTTTGTCGCCTCGCTGTTAAAAAAAGAAAAGAAGAAGAATCAGCTATCTTCACACGAGGATGAACGTGGGTGAACCCTTTGAGGAGATCGTGCAGGCGACTTTGAATGGGATGCGGTTGTCTGTAGTTTGGATCCGAAATTTGACCTTTAACAAGACTTTTTCTTCCACGAGTGGTGATTCTAGAGTCACGCTCTTGCTGCCAAGAAAGCGGCGCTTGTTTGCCCTAACACACGATAAAAACTTTAGAGACTCTTCTTTCCTTGTTGTACGCCTTCTTAACCAGCGGCTCTGGAGAACTCATAACGCCCCCACCCAGGTTGTAAATTGGGGCCGTTTCACTGCCTTGTCACAAGATGGCGTTAGCATCGCTTTGTGTTTCTATGAGTATGCCTCAACGTTAAGATGAAATGTTGACTTTTAATTTTCTTTTTCCCCGAAATGCTTTTTCGACAGATGTTCGCAAACATCATCTCCCCAGTCCTCATTTTTGTTTCTTTTTTTGTGGGACTACTGTAAAATAACTTGTTTTTCTTGTACTCTACAAACCCCAACTTTCCTGGGCTTAAGAAAATCACCGCCTCAATTAAAACATACATTATGGATTTAAATATTTTTAAAGGGTGTTTAAAGGACACGGCTTAGTAGAGTGAATGATCCTGCGTCATATCTGCCGCTCGACCGTAAGGCTAGGGGTACATTTGCAAAGAAGTATACAAGAAGAGATGGATAGAAAATGTCTTTTCCACTACAAACCCGTTAATATGTAAGGAATCTCTTTTCTTGCTTTGGACGGTGTTAATGGCATATGGGGTTGCATTAACGTATTATTTTTTTAAACACAAGTGTGTCCGTATTCCTTTCAGTTTTGTGGGACCCAGCTATTGGAACAACATCCCTGAACTGCTCAGAAAGTCCCCCAAACTCTCTCATTTTAAGAAGGGACTTAAAACATATCTCTTTAATGGCTGACTCTTTTTTCTGTGTGCGCATTGAGCATGCCCGTAGGCGTGAAGTTTTGCGCGTTACAAGAACCCATACATACATTCATACATACATACATTTGTTACGTGCACTGAACCAGATAGCCCCTCCTTGACTGTCACGTATAAAAGGAACATATATTGACGTAGCAGATTTTGGACTGGAGAGAGTTGGCAATGCCAACCTAATACTCGCCCGAAGAGCTGTACTTCTTGTTCAAGCAGAAGCGCAATCATTCTGTGAACCCGAGTCAGTTTTGACGCTGGCGCAGTTCGCAATGAATACGTAATACTGATTTGACCCTTCGCATTACAGTATTGCGCCAATAAAAGTTCGTTCTGGATGCTTTTTTTCTCCCCACTTTTTACAGAAATCTTTCAAATGTCAAAACGTGTTTCCATTTCAACACAACTATTTTATTTCATCGAATAAACGCTTGTTTATTGCCCTCAACAAGCGTAAGTTATGAGTTTTGTGCGAAATAGTCTAAGAACTACTTTAACGGCGTATGTCAGGGAGCAGAGCGTTATCCCAAAAGCCTCCCGTCTGACCTCCTCATGCATATTGCGGACGGAATCCTTCCATCACGTGATATGAACTGTGCTAGAGGCTCTTTAGCCGGCAGGCGAAGTCTCTAGTGGACTAGAATGAAGCGCAATAGCCGATCTAGCTCGCCAAGATACCACACCAAGTCAAGCCTGATCTTTGTGCACAATTGTCGCACCACAAGTCTACTACTTCAGCTCGATTTTCTCCAAAAAGTTCCAACTGGATGGGAGACATTCCAGCTTGGAAATAGTACTCGTATTTCGAAGTCACTTTCGGGCTCAGTGTCTCTTTATGATTCATGGGAAATTTTACAGTTTTTGTCGTCACCCTTGCTTTATGGTGAACTCAACATATCATGCATAATTTGTCATGAATGAGAATTTTAGTTGCATTTAGTAATGTTTCATGTTCTGCCGAGACTAACAGCTGAGCATCTCAAAATAGCTTATTGGGCACTTTAGGAATTTACAGCTTTGACATTTCCATCTTCACTGCACCACATCCGCCCCATCCATCCAATCCATCCTAAACGACCGCACACTTGCTGGAGAAAACGAAAGAAAGAAACAGCACGTGTGTTTTCTCAGTTGGGAACCAATTTGTCGCTAGCTATGGCGCGCAACACATCTCAGCAGCGACAACAAAGCTTCTGGTACGATTTACGAGCGTTTGAAAGAAGCAGTACATGACACGCTCTCGAACGCCTAGCACTCTGTAGAGGATGGCGCCACGCTTAATGTCTTGTCTTCGAGAGCTCTGGGAATGAGGAACTCGTCAGGGACCGGCAATGTTGCATCTTCACCGTAGCAGAACTGGTGTCTTTGTTCCCAACAATTAGGGTAATGCAAAAAAAGTTTGGCTGCGGTGACAATTTTGGGTGGTATCAGGTGTGATACTTGACGCTTCGTAAGAAAGAGCAATAAAAATTGTCATAAAGGCGGAGAAGAGAAACAAAAATAGCTGGAGAGAGGGGTGGGTGGGGGTGGGGGCGAAAGTAAGGTCATTAGAATAATAAACGCGAAGGAAAAAACAGAGAGAGAGAGAGAGAGAGAGAGAGAGAGAGAGAGAGAGAGAGAGAGAGAGAGAGCACACACAGAGAGAGAGAGAGAGAGAGAGAGAGAGAGGCACAGAGAGATTGTGTTTCTTGTTCTTTCCTGTCTCGCAATGATTACAATCACTCTGTTGCACTTTATCCTTTCTTTATTGTCTAAGTTTCCTTGAGTTGATGTTTGAGCGACTTGCCTCTCGAAACCGCTGTATGACATGTAATTGATGCATCATGAGTTAGAGTAGGCAAGGACAGCAAAGATCCTATAAAGGTGTATATGATCTTTGAGGGCAGAGAGAGCTATGATGGGTGACAGCGAGGAAAGTGCAGAGGGAGACTTTGATGGGAGGCAATGCCCTTGAGCTTTGCTCGTGATCCCATCAATAATCCTACTGCTTGGGCTCTCTGCAGTCATGTCACGCACTCCCCAGTGGGGGGTTGCTATTTTGGGTCAGTAATGTCCGTATAGACCGAAAGGAGATCCAAAATGACCTTCCCCGCTGGGGGAACTGGCGGCATTGTTTGAAATTGTTGGTACCTTCTGCTTATTTCTGTGTGTTCGTCCATTGTCTAACAGCTTGACTGCTGGGTGTTTGTCCATCGGCCCCTCTCTCTCTCTCTCTCTCTCTCTCTCTCTCTCTCTCTCTCTCTCTCTCTCTCTCTCTCTCTCTCTCTCTCTCTCTCTCTCACTCTCTCTCTCTCTCACACACACACACACACACACACACACTGACACATTATATTTTACTTTCTCTTGCATGCGATCTTTAGAGTCGCTCTGTGATCTTGTTGATTAATTGTCCACCTGTGTAAACATGAAACAGACCAAAGTGCGAAGAAATACGTAGATAGTTTGTACACTCGCTGCCTTCCCCCCCCCCCCCCCCCCCCCTCAAATGCCTGTCTTGTAAGTAGTCACTCGTACTTGAGGAGGAGTCGGCACCGGTCACAGTATCCGCAGTAGCTCTCTTGTTCCCTAGGCTGTCCAGCATTTGGAACGCACACACAACGTTCATTTAAATGCCAGCACACGCCTGCTCTTCCCAACCCGTGGCACTTCTTTCTTTCAAAATAGTCCTGATATAGACACAAGTGGACTGGTTTGCTATTTTAGATTGGCCTCGCCTTTCTCTTTGACGTGCGATTATTCCATATCATTCCCACAAACCGAGCTAATGGCGCAAGGGCTTGCCCTGGGAGACCAGACTGACAGGGAGACTCCGTGCTTTGAACAGGCCAAGGGCGTTTCGTAAGCAGGTCTTCAAGCAACCAGTGGAAATAGGACCGGTCAAGTTTGCGTGCACCCACTATTTCTTCCTAAAGCAGTTTATTGACAGAACAGTTTTGTGTGTATAAATACCACTCACAACCTCACTAAGCCAACATACAAACCCCTGAAGTTGATGCATTTTGAGCGTCTGGTTTGAGAATGTTGTATTTGGCGTTGTGCATTCAACTGTCTGCAGGGCTGCGAACGCATGACAGGAAAGGAGGCAGGCATGCATGCAATGGAGCATGGTTGCGTGCACTCTTTGTCGTTTCCAGTTGGTGGGCAGTGTTCGTGACATGGATGCAGAGGGCAGGATGTGCTGTGTTGCCAACTGGAAGGCTTTTGAGGACCTGAACAAATCCTTGCCTTCCTCCCCTTTCTTATATTTGTAGCGGCACCAGCATTGACGTTGGCGGGGCTACGGTGCATGTTTTGGGAACTTTTCCCTTGTCTCCCAAGTGTTGGGCGGCAGAGGCACAGATGGACATGGAGTCAGTCGTTTCCCATTTCATCCATTTATTTAGTAGCTGCAAGAATGAGTCCGTACTCTATTCTGCTCTACTCTACCCTGCTCTAAGCACAAGCGGTCACCTCAATATATTCCATAAAACCGGAAAACGCCGGGTTCCGGGGGGGGGGGGGGGGGTGTCAAGAGAAAGGCGTGGCATGGGACGGAGAGGGTGGGGGATGGGGGGGGGGGGGTCAGGTACCAGGAATGTGTGGGAAGAGGGGGGGGGGGGGGGGGGGGCAGAGTGGGTATCTGCTATCCATGAACTTGGGAGGGACCAGATGTCCAGATGAAACAGAGTGGTGGCACAAAGGCATACCAGTGCAAGGAGGCGTAGGAAGGCGAGGCTGGCATGTGAGTGTATGTCTTCAGTTGGCATTTCTGTCCGAGAGTCTGATGCGGGGATGGAATTGGAGAGGATGTTTACAATGAAAGAAAAACAATGCTGAGTGGGCAGCCGAACTGACCACATGGTGACAGACTGGAAAATGGGAGTGGCTCATGCACAGAAAGCAAAGTCAGCAAAGTTTTGTCACCCTGTTATAGATTAAAGAAAGAAAGCATCAGGAAAGACATAACCTTTTGCTGTAAATCGGAGTTATTTCACTACCAGCACTGTGAAAACGTTATAGATGGCGCTCGAAATTATTTAAATTAACCATATATCTTGAAGGTAGAAAATCGGGGGGAAAGTGACGTTTAAGAAAAACGTATACCTATGGGATTTCCGTGGACTAATTAGCAGTCCAGTTAAGATTACCCCAGTCACAAGGGTCGGAGCCGAAGAGAAGTTTCTGTTCCCACCTCGAATAATGAAAATAAAGAGAACGATTGAAATTGAAACTTCATCATTAATTCGAAAGCATCAATGGAGAGTCGTAGCACTAACGACGGCTTGAGAAGTGGTACAAAACAGACGATGCCATTCTCTAGTAACTTGAGTTTTGCTGGGAGGAAAGGAGAAAACAGATGTAGCATGAGGTTTCCCTTGGTGAGTAGAGGCTGACACCTGTTCCCCCCGGGGTGTCCTAGGTCCCCAAGCCTCGTTAAACAGTCTGCCTTGTGGGGTTCTCGTCCCCTTCCCCCACGTGACCTCTCCCTAATGGCTGCCAGGTCGTGTGCACCCAGGCCAGCCTTTCCTCGTGGGTGACTGAAGCCTTGCCCGTGCTTGAGAACGTACTAAGTGCTTCCCAGTTGTTGCCCATTGCTGCAGAATGAACACCAGCCATATCTGATGGCTTCATTAAGAGCTCTCGGATGTCAGCCCCTGGTTAGCTGCATGTGCTCAGGCATTTGTTTATGACTTGTTTATGACTTCTTCCTCTTATTTGATGGATATGCTATGTGACACATGATAATGTTCAGGAAGGGGTGGGGGGGGGGGGTGGAGTGGGGGGGTGGGGGGGGGGGTGGGGGGTGTTTTTTACGGGCAACGTCTTTTAGTTACCAAGTCTCACCGGCCGATCGAATCGCGAAGTTGAGCGTGAATGATACCCCAAAATATGACTTAGTGCAAACAGGGTAAAATTTGTACGTATGTTTTTCATCAGGTATCATTGTTTAGAGTTCTGCCCTACCATTTTGATTCATCTGGATTCGTTGGCAAGCTATCTGATCCACGCCCTAGTCGAAAGCGATGATCTTTTCGTTAAGACAGGAGTATCCTGGTTTTCATCCACCCTCACCTGCACCCCTTGGCTGAACAGAGATGCTTTGGGACAAACTTTCTATCGTGCTTCCGTGCTTTCACGCAGGCAGATCATTGCAGCTGTTCAATACAGTCAGTTTTCTATTACCCATGACCTTCTGCCTGCATTCCTTAGATGAGGCAACACAATCTAAGCAGGCTCTGTGAGGGCTGGGAAAAGGAAGCAGGGAACGAAGAGAGGGATCCAGATAAGGTAACTGTACTCTCTGCGGGACTGGAGGAGAGTACAGCGTTTGCCTGAACCGGGACAAGATACACTCAGCAGCTGGTCGGCAAGTGGTGATCTCGGGTCGACCAGTGTGGTGGCCTTGAAGTGACACGTGGGGGCGGAATGATGCCTGGTGATATCTGCCTGATAGTCATAGATAGTCGCGGCCATCAACATTCGCACTGCGGGCACCTGCTCCGCATCTTGCAGGGCCCCGGCTGAGATTTCCCACGTGACTTGTCTGGAGGGAACTGATGTGTGGCTGTGTGGAAGGAACTAGGGCCTCTGGCCTATACTGGATACTGTGTGCAAGATAAACTGTATTCTGAAGAGCGCCTGCCGAAGTTTTTAACACATAGAAGAAACTAGATCACCGATGAAGTAGTTGTAGCAAGTCAACGAGTCCTCTGTCAGACTCTGTGAAGACTGGCAGCTCATTGCCCCGCTTCTGCTGCCACTTTTATTACTTGTATTGTCCATTGCCATGCTTGTAAGTGACGAGTGAAAATGCCGAGTACTCCGTGCTGTCACTCAGTTGTCATATGGGTATATATAATTATATCTGTGTGAATCCTGAAGTTAATACCCCTGCCTTTCACCCGCTGTCAAGGGCCATGGTGGGTGAAGGTGACGGGTCGTTTTACTCTCTCTCTCTCTCTCTCTCTCTCTCTCTCTCTCTCTCTCTCTCTCTCTCTCTCTCTCTCTCTCTCTCTGATTCATAAGCACCTTTTTGCGACTTCGTCTCATCGTGAGTGCGTTATGCCTATGGTATGACAAGCAGAGGTCATCTCCGAAAAGATGATGAGATCATGCAGTTCAGGAGAAATATATCATTCCTTTGCTCCCCGTATAACAACGTCACTTTGGTTCCTGTTTTTTTAAACTGTCAGTCACGCAGTCTGTATCTGGGGAAAAGCTGTATTTTGAACTGACTCTTTCTTTAGACTACAGATGTTCTTTTACTGGAAAGGGCGAGTGTGTCTCCTTTGCCATCAAGATGACTAATAGCGCTTTTGACAGGGATATTCCGTGCGTTGCCTTACGCCCTTGAGTGTTCTTGCACGTCCTCGTCGCATTGCGACAAGTGTCTGACGGGCTTGCTGCAGACCGACAAGAAACGTCTTCTGAAAATGCATGCATGCATAGCGTTGACATGATCGTATTGTACATACTGGCGCGACGCATGTCATTTTCCATTAACCCTTTCTCGGGCCACTACATAGCGTTTCGCCCTAGCGGTGCCTCCTTTTTCTCGCTGTGCACTGAAGCCCTTACTTCAAGCAGACGTAATGAGACAACGGCCCAATGCCGTGCCTGAGATTCTGCGCTGCGTTGGAATTCTGGAGATGGCTTTCCGATTGTCTCGTACCGCATAGAATGATAATCTCTCGTGACATATTGCTTTTAAAGTCGGTCGGAAGCTGAATGTTGAACCCAGACATAACGAAGGAACGCGTTTGTAATGCGCGCCTGAAATTTCCCTGTGATTCGCTCTGTTCTTAGGATATTTCTAGCTGTTACGATGTGTAGATTTTGGAGAGGATAAATATACATTTGCACGAGATTTCTACGGTAAGTTCATTTTGGTGCGAAAATAGAGAAGGAAAGGAGCGTCTGTGAAAATCCTGGTCAGTTAGCTTAGTTTTATGTTTTTGCGGAGTGACTCTTTCTGTCTTGTTATCTTCTGCCCACTCATAGATTCACATCCATACAAGTGCACATTTCAAGAGGCTCGTTTATCGGTAACCTATGTGGGCCTCAACCATTTCCAAATAAATTCTCCTTCTAGATAAAGGAAATACACAAAACAGTCAAAATTCAGGCCCAACAGTCAATCTTCAAGTCGTTTGAGGGCTTAGATTTGCACAGTTGAAAAGAAATGGAACATGTTTCGTTGTTGATAATCACAGCTAAGAAGGAAGTGATTGCTTACGAGATGCTCCAGACTTGTGCGCGTAACGTATATAGTCATGAACTTAATATGATGACGTCAATGTTAAGCGTGATATTTACGTAGACATGCACATTGTAATCACAAAGAAACGAAAATGCAGAGACAAGGAACACAACAGGTATTTGAAAAGGTTTTTGCCCCAGGCACCTAAACCCCCCCCTCTCTCTCTCTCTCTCTCTCTCTCTCTCTCTCTCTCTCTCTCTCTCTCTCTCTCTCTGTGTCTCTCCCCTCCCTCCCTCTCTCTCTATATCTTTCTCTCTCTTTCTCTCTTTCATTCTCTCTCTCTTTCATTCTCTCTCTCTTTCATTCTCTCTCTCTCTGTGTGTCTCTCCCCTCCTTTCCTCTCTCTTTCTCATTCTCTCTCTCCTCTCTCTATCTCTCTCTTTCTCTCTTTCTCTCTCTCATTCTCTCTCTTTCATTCTCTCTCTCCCCCTATCTCTCTCTCTCTCTCTCTCTCTCTCTCTCTCTCTCTCCCTCTCTCTCTCCCCCTCTCTCTCTCTCTCTCTGTCTGTCTCTCTCTCTCTCTCTCTCTCATTATCTCTCTCTCCTCTCTCTCTCCTCTCTCTATCTCTCTCTCATTCTCTCTCTCTCATTCTCTCCCCCTCTCTCTCTCCCTCTCTCTCTGTCTCACTCTCTCTCTCTCCCTCTCTCTCTCTCTCTCTCTCTCTCTCTCTCTCTCTCATTGCCGAGTATGTACAGAATTGGTCTACTGCTTTCGCAAACAGCGCGAGATATAAGTTTTACAGACAATTTCAATTTTCACTCACTAGGGAACTGTATCTGTATAATATTGACAAACAAGTTTTCAGAAACACTTTGGTCCGCTTCCGTGCGGGGGTCAGTGAACTGTATGTACATTGATATCTTTATACCAAAGATGCTCATATCTCATTCATCATGTAATGAAGAGGACGAAGATGAGCTCCATTTTTGACTCACATGCGAAGCAAAAGTGAGTCTATGTACTCAGCCGTGTCGTCCGTCCGTCCGTCCGTCCGGGCGTAAAAAACTTAAACGTTGGATTTTTCTCGGAGACTATTAAGTCTATCAACACCAAATGTGGCATGATGGTGTATGATGACAAGGCCTCAAAAAACATACACAGTGACTTGACCTTGCTTCAAGGTCAAGGTCACAGGAGCCATAAATGTGGTCTCAAAAACAGTCATTTTTCACATTTTCCCAATTTTCTCCCACGTTATTGAGAATGGCGACCTTAGCTACAAGTGGTATATAGGTCAAAGCAAGCCCTATCTTTTGATATCAGTTTGGTTGACCTTGCTTCAAGGTCAAGGTCACAGGAGCTCTTCAAAGTTGGATTGTATACATATTTTGAAGTGACCTTGACCCTGAACTATGGAAGATAACTGTTTCAAACTTAATAATTATGTGGGGCACATGTTATACTTTCATCATGAGACACATTTGTTCACATATCATCAAGGTCAAGGTCACTTTGACCCTTATGAAATGTGACCAAAATGGGGTAGTGAACCACTAAAAGTGACTATATCTCATGGTAGAAAGTGCCAATAAGCACCATTGTGCTTCCTATGTCTTGAATTAACAGCTTTGTGTTGCATGACCTTGGATGACCTTGACCTTGGGTCAAGGTCACATGTATTTTGGTAGGAAAAATGTGTAAAGCATTTCTTTGTGTATGATGTCATTGGTAGGTTTAGTTGTTTGACCTTGACCTTGAAGGTCATCTGAAGGTCAATGTCATATAAAGGTCAAGGTCAAGCATGTGAGTCGTATGGGCTTTGCCCTTCTTGTTGTTTAGATGCCCTGCTTATGAAGTTTTAAGGCAGAAGTAAATTTTCTGTATGTTTGATACAAGGTATCACATTGATGTACATAATGTTGTGGCGAATGAGAACGTGGACATAACAAGATCATCGGTCATGTATATTTACTATGCCTTTAAATGCAGACAAATAGCACTGGGCACAACCGATGAGTTAGGCCGATAATTAGGTTAATAAAACCGTTCGTTCGTTCGTTCTCTCTCTCTCTCTTTCTCTCTCTCTCTCTCTCTTTCTCTCTCTCTCTCTCTCTCTCTCTCTCTCTCTCTCTCTCTCTCTCTCTCTCTCTCTCTCTCTCTCTCTCTCTCTCCCCACCTACCCCCCCCCCCCCCCCCCGAAAAAGCAACCGTCCACCAATCGACAGATCGACTCTGCGACCAACCGAAGAAACAAATAAATCTTTCTACATACACACGCAGGCGCGCGCGAGCAAAGAGAGAGAGGGAGAGAGAGAGAGAGAGAGAGAGAGAGAGAGAGAGAGAGAGAGAGAGAGAGAGAGAGAGAGAGAGAGAGAGAGAACGAACGAACGAGAGATTATGACGCTTATTACTATTCGAAGTCTTCCCAGCGGATGTTGCTGCATGTTTGCGTGGGAGGATGGATGGATACAGAAAGAACGTAGCGCTGTGCAAGTTATCGCCCCTGTAGGCAACCTCCCGCAAGCTAGGACTTATCAGGGTTGCTGCAGGGGGGCTCTCTGTGCGTTAGTCTCTCTTCGCTGCCTCTCGTCGCCCAGCCCTTCTACCCCGCCCTGCATGGTCCTTTATCTGCCTGCTGGTTCCCATTCGCTGCACTGATGAAACGGGTGTCATGGCTGTCATGATCAGGGCAGATTTACATACTGCAACGGTATCGTGCAGCGCCTTGTAAACAAAGGCGTTGTCAATTACTCCATTTGTTTGGCCCCGGGGACTTTAATCGGAGCACCCCTGTCCTGGAGTTCTCCTATGAAGCCCCGTGTTTGTTTTCGTAGGCGTGTCGTACATGCGCGGTAAACAAAATGAAGTGGCTTTATCGGTGTAGGGGTCGTGTGTCGGTGTGGTTTTATGGTGCAAGTGAGGAGTGTTTCGGTTATGATACCTTAGCGGTCCGTTCGCATTTCTTCTGCTGGCGACTTGTCATGAGATGAAGTTATGACCCGTGTGAAAAAGAACAGGTTCATCGGCGAGGATAACGGCCGTGCTTTATGTGTCCATTTGCGAGTCATGAAATGTTGGGAGCGGTGTGTGTATGTGTGTGTGTGTGTGTGTGTGTGTGTGTGTGTGTGTGTGTGTGTGTGTGTGTTTCTGGCGTTTGCGTGTTCTTTTTTCGTTTTCGTTACTTTGGGGAAGAATATCTTGTCATCAGGCAAGTCTTACAACATGACGGAATTCGGAGCCTTTTCTCTAAAATGGAACGTATGGAGGGACTGGAAGAGAGAGAGAGAGAGAGAGAGAGAGAGAGAGAGAGAGAGAGAGAGAGAGAGAGAGAGAGAGAGAGAGAGAGAGAGAGAGAGAGCTTTGACCGTGAGCATATTGGATTGAGAACTAGTAATGCTGATGCCATTCCGCTATAATACTTTCCGATGATTTTCACACTTGGAAAGAGTTAGCACTGAGGTGGAGGCACGTGGTAATGAAGGTGCTCCGTGGAGGGTTGGATGCCAGGACAGGGTTGGACTTCCTGGAAGGAGGTTGCTGAAAGGGGCGTGATTAGTTCCTGCAGAAAGCGGGGCCGACGGCCTGCATGCCTGAACGAACCGACCTGGGCGGTGATAATGGTAGCACTGTGGAATGGGAAATGGCCGAGACCTAACTCGGACCACGTGGTCGAGCCATAACCACTCGCAGATGACCGATCTCTGCGACCTTGAATGACTTACTGAAATCGCAAATGGCGCCAGCATGTGTTCTGCTGTGAGGGCACTAACCAACCTGAAAATCGTTGACACCTTTTTTCCTGTCCCGCTTTTCTCCCTTCGAATGCTATTTTCTTGTGTTTATGATACCATCAACTGAGATGCACATGTACGTTTCTCGTTGTTTTTAATTATCTAACTGCTAGTCTTTTGTGCTCCATGTCTCTTTGGAAGCGGAGCCAGTGAAGTGAAAATGATAAGAACGAAAAACGAGTGAGCCGTCATGTCCCTGATGAATCTGTTATTTCAAGGTTGTTGGTGTCGTTTTTTATTCCCCATCACTTCTTTCTGATTTAATTAAATACAGGTTTCTTGACATTCAAAGTTGTTTTTATGTTGTGTTTTTGCAGAGGGACCTCATGTGGTTCGCGATCTTCACCCTCACCTTCCTGTTCATCATCTTCAGTTTCTATTTCTGGTTGATCGCAAAGAACGATTACGATGATCTACACCTGTAAGTACTGCTCCTTCTAACAATGCATTTTAAAAATGTAATCTGAATGTATATCATCGATGCCACTCAAATTTCCAGTTACTGATTCCGTCTACTTTATATTTTTTAAACTTTTAATAGTGTTGGAATGATTCACTCAATCGTCAGTGCTAGGAAAAGAGTCAAGTTTCCAGTGGACGAGTGCCAAATGAGCAAGAGGGTGGCTTTTGGAGGGTTGTCTAGTAGATTGGCCGCTTCTTTGGGGTTTGATTTGCAGCTGCTATTGGATGTGTTAAAGGCCTTCGTTTCGAAAAATGACAATACGTTTGATGAATGAATTAGAATAAAAGTTTTACGGAATAACTCAAACTTGAAAGGACAAAACGCTGTCTTGGCCCTCCGCCAAATTCTCTGCAGGAATTGCAGCCAGAAAGAGAAATCGATCATTTATCAAACTCGTAGGAAGGTCATCCTTTGAATGGAGTCTGGTGGTGGAGAGACTGTCTGCCAAGAAGAGCTTTCAGACTCAAAGGTTGCAGGTCTTCCAGGGCTGCCTGTGGGGCTTATCCGCTTGGTCTGCCTTGTCTGGATGAGTGGGGCGTCTATATAGCACAGCACGCCTGTCTGTCTGAACACGTGGGCTGTCTTGAGAAAGCTCGCTGGGGATGGGATCAGTGGTTTTCCCATTGCAATTTCCTAATTGAAGGCCTCCCTCTTTCCTCTCCTGGCCAGGGTGTGCCAGTATTTCCTAATTGAAGGCCTCCGTCTTTCCTCTCCTTGCCAGGATGTGCCAGTATTTCCTAATTGAAGGCCTCCCTCTTTCCTCTCCTGGCCAGGGCGTATCCCTGGTGAAAATGGCAGAGTGCATCTTGCTTGGACAGCGAGCTGCTCTCCCCGTAGAGCTCTCTTTGAAGTGGATCTGCTGCCCCAGTTCTGCCTAAGTGCAGAGCCACCTGACTGGATGCTTTGATTAGAGGGAAGTGCCTACTCCCCGCCCACAATGCCAGATTTCACTTCCTCTTCCATGTCCATGCGAATTGCTTCAGGTAGCCTGAAGTTTCCCTTGAAATGGGCAAACACGAGTTAAATCTTTGCCCTTTAATTTCATTAAATGTTAAGGGTTTTTTTGTCCATTAGCCTAATAATCTAAAACATCCTAATGAAAACCCCAGTTCGTAAATTCACAGGTTCCATCAAGATTTTCAGCGTCAACAGTCTATCTAGAAACCAATTCTTGTCGGCAAAGTTTGCATTCTTTAATGCTCTGGTGCTAAGAACTGGAACGATAGTGTGTATTTATTTTGGAATTGAGGTTGCATTGCTGAAACACAGGGGAAATGCCAGCCGACCAGTGAAATGCGTCCAGTGGTACACCGCCTAATGGCGGGATGGAACAATTTAACACCTGCATTGAAATTGAGACGCCATGGTTTAAATAGAAGTCAGGCGGGCGAGCAATGCATGGGGGAAAGATGCTCCTGACATTTTCAAAACACCATTTTAAAGGACGATCCTATTGTGGCACGCACTCCATCACCCTCATGGCTCAGTGCTAGTTCCTGTTTGCCAGCCAGCAGTTTTCGCGCCAGCTTGCAGCATTGCCACGTGGTTGTGTCAGAAAAAATTCCGGAGTCTCCCGCTGAAGCCAGTTGCTGCTGCCACCTCGCAACCCGCCCTATCTCTTCCATTATTGCTCAGGCGATGGAATGGGCTGGGGCCTTATCTGTCCCCCTTGTTCATTACGCCGTCTCGGGCAATCCTCGTCACCCGCTCTCTGCCATGAACTGTTGCCGCCAGTCATGTCGGCCGACCTGTCCTTGTTTCGGCGTCGTCTTCTCCGCTTTCTCGCCAGAAAGCCAGAGATTAGGGATGGCGTACCGGCTGTCATTACCTTCCTAATTAGATGGCGGCTTGTAAGGGAAATAAAGAGCTGCATTGTAGAGATAAGTATTGGGTTGTAGTTTGGTGGTGCATAAAGGTAGACAGGAGGAATAGGGTGAGATAACTAGGAAAAAACTGACGGAAGGATGTTAAAGAATGAGGATAATGGTTTTCTGTTAATCCCACATAGATTTCGGCCTGATGTATAGACAGGCTTACCGGTTACGCAGTATTGGCATACACGCGCACACACAAAAAACGGAGGGCTTCGACTACTAATTAATAGCTTGAACAAGCATTACCGCATGAACTGTAACTGGACTTAGAAACGACTATTTCAAAATGGTGGTTAGATTAGACTTGTAAATTATGCTTTTCTGGTCGCCTGTGCCAGAAAAACCTGGCCAACCTCTGACCTTTGGAGCCCGGATCGGCCATTCTGTTTTGACCCACTCCTATTAGTTGTGGTCGGAGCCTCCACCGGAGTGCCGCACCTGCCAGTGCAGGCTTACCATGCGGCACGTTCTGGTGGAGTGCCCTCGACTTGCTCATCTACGGAGTGGGTCGAGCAGTCTGTATGACATTTTTAAAGATCCTCTTGCTGTGATAAAATGTTTGATAGATTCTGAGTATTATTCTCGTATATGAGTTGTACTATATCTTAATTGTTTTCAATATTTCTCTACTTACCTCTTCTGTGGTAATCTTTTAATTGCACATTTTTATTCAGTGAAAGTATGGTGTGGCCTTGAATGACCTTAAAACCTGATGATCCCTTGGGCTCCATCCACCTAACCCTCAATGCATTGTCAGTGTCAAGGACATCGAGATGTGACATTTTGCCCTTTCGTTATTATTCTTTTTCGTGTTTGAAGGCTATGCACTGCCTTTGCTGGCTGTTGGGTTGTGGGACTCGATTCTATTGATTTTATATCACTAGTTTAGTGAATTGTACTATACTCCGCTGTCGCGGAGAAATATATTAGCATGGTGGAAGTGTTTCTTAAAGTTGTGGCCTTGTATGGCCTACAAGGCTGATAGGCCCTTAAACTCCATCCATCCATCCATCCATCCGTCCATAGTACAGGCTGTGGGGATAGTTGCCTCTACAGGCGTCAAGCTTCAAAGCTGTGGTGAAGTGCGCCACTCAAGTTGCGTACTTGACCTCTTTCCCAGCACACCGTGGCTGCTGCGACCAGGGCAGTGTTGCTGGGCCAATGCACGGCCGCTCGATTTTCACGCATTTTGGATACGCTGTTTTTAACTTCAAGAGACATCGACACGAAAGTCAGAGGTCAAATGGCTTCGAAGCTTGGGAGGAGAACGGTTCCCACGTGCAACAGCAACATTGTTTTTCAAATATTTACATTTTGAGAATTTGATATATTACGATGAGACGCATTCGATTGTTTCCTTATGTGGATGATGTGTGTTTTCTTAATCTAAGTGGATATGACTTGAAAGGATTGACGAGGCATATTTCATTTCTCAGTTTGGAGTGCACTTTCAGTGTGTAAGCTTCCTGGCGTCCGTGGTTTGACGTTGATTTAGCTCCTCACAGCATCCCGTCGTCAGACCTCTGCCCTTTGAGATTCTTTCATTTCTTACTCATTTGAAAAGCAATGTCAACCCCACAAATATAAACCAAAGAAGAATCAGTCCCTTGTAGACAACAACAACCCACCATTGTGTTACGCATTTGAGGGACAATGTAGTATTGCAAACATTCTATAACATGCTGACACACTGGTTCACAATAGGAGTAAACGAGATGTGTTGTGATGGTCTCTATATATATAACGCAACATTAATTGGTGGAAAGACTGGAAAAAGGAGTGTGGTGCTAAGCTAGTTGTGGTTGTCGGGAATTTGGAATTATTCGAAAGTCTAAGTTACTGGCTGGTTAGCTCTCACACCTTCAACCTCTTGTTTTTCAGGCATATGTTCCAGATGACCAAGACATGGATACCATGGTACACAATCATGCTGGCGCTTGTCTGTGTATCTTTCGCCTACTGTGTCATCATCATGGTAAGTATTGTATTCGTCTGGACTAGTCCATTTTCATTCGCCCATTCACTCACTTTTGTCCTTTAAACGAAGCAAGGGGGAAACGCCCTAGCTTTTCCCGGAGGGGGTGGGGGTGGGGTGGGGATGTCTAACTTTTTATTCGGAAAGGTGAAATATAACTGACACTGCGTTATCATGGTGACAACTTTGAAATCGTACCTAATGTTCTACTGGCCGAGTAAAAGGGGTTGCAGAATATTTAATTGGTACCTATGCTAAAATAGTGCTTTGAAATGAGATTAACAACCGTGAGTTTATCACTGGATATGGAACCGTTTCGGAAAATAACCAATTTCCCTAATATTACACGCATCGTATGCTTTTGTTCATGTGCAAACCATTTCTGCACTTCCCGTCGTAACTCGCTTACTTCTTGAGGAGAGCCTGACTGTTGTTGCATGGTGCAGTATAAACTCATGTAGCAGCTGCAGCAACACCCACGAGTCCGTAGTGATTGGGTGCAGCTGGAGAATTAGTCCAATAGACAGGGGATCAGCACGCTCCCCTACCAGGTGTCGCTGCAAGAGACGCTGCAACAGGAACATAGACGTCTGCTTGCTTCCATTCCTGGCAGCTACCCCTGTTCCAGACAGCATTAGTCCAGCCAGTTTCCTCAGCATCACTTTCCAAAGCAAAGCATGGCTTGCAAATGAGAGGGGGAGTATTATCCTCTTGCTTGATAGAAAGGGAATACATTGCGGGTTGTTCTCGGTGTTGGGTTTGCTTAACAACGCTGCTCATAAGCACAGATAATTATCCATTTAGCCAGTCATTTAGTTCGTAAGCATGTGTGTAATATTGGATTTTCTCTGGAGTGCCTGTATGAAAAGCTGTGATAACGAAGTTATTCTGCCACTGAAACTGGAGTGGTGAACATGTGTGGATCCCTCCCTCGCATTTTATGCATATCAGTGTGATGAAAAGAGTCTCTCTGGGGTGGTTGGTGATGGATAGTCCAGCTAGACTACCTGGGACGCTTCAGTATTTAAATTTATTTAAATAAAAAACCGACGTTTTCTTGAACATATTAATAATCTTATTCTTTTCAACATATGTTAGAGAATAGGTCACGCGTGCGACGTCTTAATTAAACGTCTGTCGATAATTACATGTACACGTGTAGGGGGGAAAAAGCGTAGATGATTTTAATGGAGGAACATTTTTGTTTGAAGACAGTGGGTATCTTCAGTGTTAGAAGCTAATTTGCCGCACCCAAGAACTTCCGTGAAAACATCCGTGCAGTGATATCTGCATCTGAATGAGTGGATAGGTGACCAGACGTTGATAAGAGCTGGCTGATTTATTTCCGTCAGTGCGATACCTTCTCTGATCATGTTCCTCAAGGATTGAATTCAATGGACTGAGAGCGGTGCAGGATAACCACAAGTCAAGCAGCTGCTCCATCTCTATTTCCCAGTTCAAAGGCGCAGGGCAAAAAAGCAGATGGCAACACGTCGTATCGTGGAATCCTGAGTCTGCTGCCTGTGGCATCCCAGCTCCAGGGTCTGCTCGATAGTTGTTAGAAGTGGCAGGAAGTCTCTGCAGGGAGACTATCAGGGACAGGCTGCAGCTCAGGGAGGTGGTGTTCTTCCCCGACCTCTGACGTCGTAGTGTCTCTCGGGCAGGATGTGAGGGTCACTGGGGCGCAGAATGGGGGTAGGGATGTGGGTTGGCGAATGGGGAGTAGGGGTCGGTTCGGCTGAGGGCAAGGAGCAGGGGCGGGTTTCAAAATAGGTAGTCGATCTTGGTCGCAAGATCTTGCTTCGCAGTAAGAGCTAGCTAAAAAAGAAACTACCCCAGCGGCGAGCGAAGATCCAAGATGGCGACGACCGAGACTAGGGTTTATGTTTGTGACGCTTCGACACTGAAAATATTCAATAATTCGTTCTCCGCTGACTCATGTGTGCCTTAATTTGTCACCTCGCTGCAATCTCAGCTGGACAATTGAAGTAGATTGCGATTTTTTTTCTTTTTTGTGTGCACGATGTGTGGTTGACGGTGAGAAATCCTGCATTAAGTTCGAATTGAAAATTCTCTCGCAAAGAGACGTAACTCTACATTCTGACCTCCCTTTGCGTAAAGGAAAATCGCTAGTGCGCGGTAGTGTACATAGGGTCTTTGACTGCACTAGGCTCAGGAGTCACTTATCAGGGCATAGGTAGTGGTAATAAAAATGTTCAATTTACACAATAACCTCAAACCTTACCGTAAACCAAGAAAGTTAAAGTTAACCGAAGACTCGTCCAAAAACGTCACTCCTAGTGACACGATGCTCATGCTGTCCGCCATCTTGAATCTCACTAGCTAGGCACCGCTCAAACTGCCTCGCTCAATCTACGCTCGTCTACGATTGGCTCGCGAGCAAGCAAAGAATGAAACTGCCCAATTGGCGAGATCTGCGTAGATCTACCGAGATCTTCGCATTTTGAAACCCGCCCCTGGGGGCACACGAGGGAGAGATGTCGGGTTGGGTTGGCCCAGGGGATAGAGGGGTCAGGTGGGGCGAGTGAGGGTCCTGTTGAAAAGCGAGATCAAAGACGAGGGCAACGCCCTGGTTGGTGCCAGGCCAGGCCCGCTTCCTCTATTAACTCTCTAGGGGTTCGCCCCGCCCGCTGCAGCTACGTTTATTTTTCCCGGTACTTCCAACCGAGGAGAGACACCTGCCCACTTATGCTCTCTCCCAGCCATCTGCTGAGGGGCACCTGTTGTTTTCACGGCACATATTGAAGACATTTCATCCATTTTGTGCGGGTGTCAGAGGAGCTGTCGAGGTTTATGTTTCTCGTCTGCGACAGGCAACCCATAGCTGCCGTCTTGGCTGGGCTAATGGCAGCGTCGAGTTGCCAAGAATTAACACATGGCTGCAGTGTATAAGTCCTTCCAGACAGCTGTGCTCTGTTTTCTGAAGGGGTAGAGTGTACATGCCTCTGCGCAGAGGTGCATTGTAAACAAATAGCCCGCCCTCTAGGTGGCTGCTTGAGTAGTCTGAATATCAAAGTCTTGCCCCCCGAGACACTTATTCCCATACAAAATAACATTGAGAGATATAAGTGTTGACAGGAAAGGGGAGGAAAATTTGAAGAAAAAACCCCACGTGAATATTTTATCTGTTTGATTGGCGCATCGCATCCTCTTAGCATTTTGCAAAAATGATTATTAAGCGTTGCGATATTTTGAAAGGTTTGAAAAATGTGCTTTTCTAAATGTCATGAATGTAAATTACAACCACTCCTTCACATTTTTCATTTGGTCCGCTCATGAGAGTGTCTTCAATCTTTCATACTTCCAGAAGTCTCACACAAGGTTTTATTCATTTGCCAAATAACATGGATACTACTTTTAATTTCATGTGTTTATGTGAATGAAAATGAAGCAATCTCAATAATATTTCAGTTATTCTTCCTTTTGCAGATATTGTGCCTGATTCACGTTCTACTGGGCCATCAGTTGTACATTCACCCGGTTCACGTGGTCTTCATCATCCTCACACTGGCTGGCTGCATAGCAGTCACAGTGGTCATCCAGAACCAGTGGTCCACAGAGTGGACAGTGGTCAAGCTCTCCCTACAGGTCAGTCTGGGTTTCGGGCCTTGCTTGAACATGGTCGGTAGGAAGGAATAGCAGAGAGAGACTTGAAAATTGTTCAGAGAAATTTGAAAGCAGTGGACAGCATAGTAAATAGGCGGGATGCTCTGCTTGATGATGACGATGATGATGATGATGATGATGATGATGATGATGATGATGATGACAGTGATGATGATTTTATATCACTGTTGAGGAATGGAACAAATATAGTGTTTAAAAATTGAGTTCTGAATGTCTCTCGACCTGTTGAAAAATATACTTACTGTTATCCATCGTTTTTTTCATGTGTTGCCTTGTCAAATGTACAACTGGAAACATTTTTAAACATCTCTATGATCGTCGGCTACGTTCCACAGGTCTACTTATGACATCTGTTTTCTTCACTTTCTGGTTTAATTGAATCATATTTCATCTTTGGGCAGCTGTTTTTTAGCTTTCGGGCATATGTGTAACATGACCTCGCTGTAACTCACACTCCGTGCGGCACGTGAGCCATGGCGGAGTGATGGGAGCGAGGCAGGGGCAGCAATGGGGATGACAGACGACTCCAGTGCCTGACCTTCCCTGTCTGTTGCAGACGATGGGACCCTTCCTCCAGATAGGGGCAGTCATCCTGATGACAGCTCTCACGTGGATCATCTCCCAGCAGTGGTTCAAGCTCTCGCACTGGGGTCAGTCCCTATCTGTGCGAGTGCGTGCACGTGTGGGTGTGTGAGCGTGTGTGTGTGTGTGTGTGTGTGTGTGTGTGTGTGTTTGTGTTTGTATGTGTGAGTGTGTGTGTGTGTGTGCGAGCGCGCTTGTGTGTATATTTGAGTGTGTGTGTGCACATGCCCCCGCATGCCGGCCCGCCCGCCCTGTCCGTCCGTCCGTCCGTCTCGTCTGTCTGTCTGTCTGTCTGTCTGTCTGTCTGTCTGTCTGTCTGTCTGTCTCTCTCTCTCTCTCTCTCTCTCTCTCTCTCTCTCTCTCTCTCTCTCTCTCTCTCTCTCTCTCTCTCTCTCTCTCTCATATTCCTCCCTCCTTTCCTCCCTCCCTCCTCTCCTCCCACGCCCTCCTCTCTCATTTCTCCCTGTCCTTTCCCTTTCTTTCCTCTCCCCTTTTTTCCTCTCCCCTTCTTTCCTCTCCCCTTCTTTCCTCTCCCCTCCTCTCATCTTCCTTCCTCTCCTCTCCTCGCCATACATGTCATCATCTCGCCTCTCTGCCACCTCCTACGTTTTGCTGCAATGAAACAATCTATATGAAATGATATTTCTTTCAGACTTCATTGCACTGAAGTGTCTTTTAAATTCACATATCTCTCCATTACGGCTCATATCATGACATTTCTTTATTCATAATTTGTGGTAACATGTTTTTTATCAACCAGACCACGCTGATAAGGGTATAAATGTTTGTTTTTTCTTCTAATCTAAATATCCCCCATTTATCTTGAACATTTCTGTCCTCACCCACCCTCTGCCTGTGAACAACTTTGGGCTTCCTGATGACGTCTGTGGAGGGTATCTTGACCGACCTTGACAGCTGAGGAATGCCTCTCTGGCACCCAGAGATTCTTTGGTTCTCATTCTGGAATTCTGCTGGATTTATGATGAAAGGGATGGGGGACTTGTGAGCTGTGCTTAGATCTCGTTGGTCTTGCCATGGCTGACTTTGTGTGTTTTATGAGTACAACCCTTCACCTTTGGTGTGAGAAGGCCACTGCCAGCCGATACAGTTCATGCACACAAACATTTCATGCGTTTCTGGTATCACCATGGAAGAAAAGTACCAGGGCTTTCTGGTGCTTTCCAGGACTGCTAATTGTCAGTTGCCTTGATAGAATTGGAGAAAGTGAAAGATGGGTAGTAATACATTATAATTTAATTTTCCTGTGACACTGTAGCTCTGCTTGTCCAATATTGGCTCACTGTCCATCACATCAAGCTGAGTAGTTGAAATGCAATAATTAGTTTTCATTCCTCTATGTTCCCTCTTTCCATGTTTAAAACCATCTTGTTTCTAGATCTGTGTTACTGTAAAGCGAAAGAAAAAAGTGTTGTTATCTGGGGATATTCATGGTCTCATTTCTTTAGAAATACATGTTATGACTTTCCTGCTGTCATCTGTGATTCTGCAAAACTTAAGATATACATCACTATGGAGAAGACTTCAACACTTTCTTTAAGATGAAGGACATATAGGTATAAATTGTCAAAAATTAAATAGCAACATCTCATCTGTGTCTGGTTTTGCAGGTAGATTGTGACAGGACCTCAGTAGATCAGTGGAATAAAGCAATGGGACAGAAACGCGAGGTCTTAGGTTCACTCCCAGCCTGAGATTCTTGAAACATTTTTCTGTGTGACCTCTGCAGGGTTTTAGCTCAGTGTTAGGCTCTATCCTCAGCTCAGCTCAGCTCAACTGTGAAATTATTGGGGGGGGGGGGGGGGGAGGAGGTGGGGGGGGGGAGGAGGTGGGGGGGGGGGGACTGACAGCAGAAGAACTGACATCCTTCTCCAACATGTCTGTTGGTGGCTGTTGACAGGAGGTCTGTGAAGGTCATTTCAGTCCAGTCTTTCACATAGTCAACTGAGATTTTTCCTCTTCTCCTCTGCCTGCTGTCTGCATCCACCCTGGATAGTGCCGTGCACTGTAGAGGCCACTGTGCTGCAGGACATGTCCAAGCCAAGCCAGCATCCACCACCCGACAATCGCAAGGAGAGGGACTTGGGAGTCCAGGAAGCTCTTGCCCATACTCTGTTCATAATCGTTAGTTATGTGCTCCAGGTAGAAGATCAATCCTTTGACATCCCAATGCAATTGTGTTGCAGGGCTGAAGGTGTTCTGGCTTCTGGTCTTCATGGCTGTGATGATTGGACTGTACATTTCTCCACTCTACATCAACTGTCCCTGCATCATCAGTATTTCGCACATCCCACCCAAGCCCAAAGTGCTGGCACACAGAGGAGCTTCGGCAGTAAGTGCGATGTGTCTGTCATTGAAGTGAAGGTAGCTGGGGCACTGGTAGACTTGATGATGGTGGTGGTGGTGGTGGAAGTGGCTGTGGTGAAAAAGGGGGTGGGGAAATGAAACTTCTGAAAATGCGTATCAATCAGCTGTCATGGAAAGAATACTTTAAAACCGATTTTGGGCAGTTACATCAATTCACTTATCTCAGTTTTGCTTCTTCACAGCGTCCTACATTGTGTGTGATTTGTAATTATCACTTCATAATCTTCAAGTTGATATGATATACTGAGTGAGTAGAGATATACACATGAATGAAAAAGTGTGTGTTTTTTTAACTGCTGACTTGCTTTCTTTAGTAAAGTGTTACGCATTGTCTTATAGCAAAAAGTTAATGATTCATTATATGTCTGTGTCTCTTTTCAGATTGCTCCAGAAAATACATTACTGGCCTTTAGAAAAGCAGATGAAAACAAAGTATATGGTTTTGAGTCAGATGTCATGATAAGGTAAGTTTGGAAATCAACAGAGGGGATAGTTTTTTAATGTAAAAAGGCTTACCTATTTTTTTTTAAATCACAATGGAAATGCCAAGTTGTCTAGACCATCCAAAGCTTCACAATTTGTTTTGTCCTAAATTTTGTCAGTAGCCTTGAAATATGTACATCTAGACAAATGATGTTTGCAGAAAAACTGGACAATGATGATGAAGAAGATTGATTTACCAAGCACCTCATTTGATTTGACAATGAAACCAAACAGCATGCTTTTTCTGTAGTCACAGGTAATTTTCCGTTCTGTGATGTCATTCACATTTCTCATTGCAGCCTTGATGGAGTTCCCTTTTTGATGCATGATGCCACGCTGCGGAGGACGACCAACGTGAAGGAAGTGTTTCCAGACCGAGTGGATTTGGACGCCTCCATGTTCAACATGTCGGATCTGAAGTCTCTGGATGCTGGTTCCTGGTTCCTCAAGGTGAGTGCTGATGTGTGCTGTTCTCTGTGTGTCTGCTTTCCTCCACTCACAAGGAGAGGAAACTGTGATGTTTCACTGCGGCTGAAAAGTTTTTATTTTTATTTTGTTTTGTAAGCTTCTGAAATTAGTAAAATCAAGGGATATTGCAAACATTCTGTGGGATTTTCACACGTGTGCAGATGTAATAGTGTGGAAATTTATATTTGGAGACTGTAAAAAAAAATTCTATTTGTCTGTGCTGAAACAATAATCTGATCTTTGTCTTGCATTTACTAATTAGCTGCTTGTCAGTTTTTCATTACTCCTTGCTGTCACCACATCACTCATCACTGAAGTAGCCTTTTAGTACAAACACAATTCCACACTGATGTGCAGAACTGTTTTCTCTACAAGCTGTAGTTATCATGTGTTGGTGATGTGAAAGAATGTTTTTATGATGATATGAGGCAAGCTAAAGCGAAGTTGGTCGTGCTACAGCAGAAGAGTGAGGGATTTGTCTTGCTGTTTCAGACCAACCCTATGGGCACCGTGGGAAGTCGGACAGAGGCCGAGAAGGAGGAGATCCGCCAACAGAAAATTCCCACCCTGGAGGAGTTTGTCAGTCTGGCCAACATGACAGACCACATCATCATGTTTGACCTTCGACCTCCCCCCACCTCACACCCCATGTACAGCGAGTCCCTCAACCTCACACTGGACGCCTTTGAGCGGGGTGGCATTGCCAGGAACAAGGTTGGTTGGAATTGCAGTTTTTAAAAAAGTCTGAATGGAAAGTGAGCACAGAGGATGAACTTGGCACCAATCTTTTGCCTGGCCAGAAACTGTAGCTCTGTGCAAGTGATTCAAGAAGAGAACTAGCAAACACATCACATCAGGGATCTGCAGATATCATGATGAGGAAAAAACCCAGTATGGTCAAAACGTGTGTGTGGTGTTTGTAGATCAGATTTTCAGTGATTGTCATAGGCAGCAGTTTATGACTGCAATTATCAACAGTGTTCAGTTGCCGTAGTAAAACTGTTTGTCTCAGATTAAGCTATGGACTGAGCAAAGTGATAGGTTGACTGCTTTTGACAAGGATACGGAAATCATAACACACCACTACTTTTACTACTTCTACTGCTTTTGCGACTGATACAACAGCAACACTGCTAGTTTTGTCACTACAGTTCACCACTGCTATAGATAGCTGATGCTGCTTCTTTGAACACTGCCACTGGTACTCACTGCTGCCATTGCTGGATGCTACCACAACCACCTGCACAAAAAAGGATAGACTGAGTGACTAGGTAAAAGACCTATGACAGCCTGGACTAGGTAAAAGACCTATGACAGCCTGGACTAGGGAAAAGACCTATGACAGCCTGGACTAGGGAAAAGACCTATGACAGCCTGGACAGGGAAAAGACCTATACAGCCTGGACTAGGGAAAAGACCTATACAGCCAGGAAAGACCAGCAAAGCTAAACTTGGATTTGAGCATCCGGGCATGTGAGGCCAAATCAGCAGTCACTGATAGCAGGCAGTGTAGACAGGAGAAAGCAACATGGACCATGGTAGCTCAGCTGGTAGAGTATTTCGAGCACTAACTGAAAGGTTGCAGGTTCAGTCCTTGCCAACGGTCCCATATTTTCCTGTCTGTCCCTCACATGGCTTCAGCTTTGTATGGTAAAACTAGTTCCATCAGAATGACAGGTACAACTTCCACACTGTGCCAGTGATACCACACTTCACTCACTCACTGTGGCCAACTGCTTCTCTGTGCAGGTGTGGTGGCTGGAGAGCACACTCAACCACAGCAGGCCCAGGGGGGTGGTACTGGTTGCAGAGGAGTTCATTCCCCTGGGAGAGCTCCAAAAAGAAAACATCAGCCAAGTCAACGTGCAGTACACTGAAATGACAGAGACCCAGATACAGTAAGTACTGGCCTTCACCGGAGATCCTTGCTGTAGAAAGCCTGAACTCTACTGCATTCATTTGTACTTCTGAATTATGCAATCTTATATTTTTGACTCACATGCGAAGCAAAAGTGAGTCTATGTACTGAGCCGTGTCGTCCGTCCGTCCGGGCGGGCGTCCGTCCGTCCGTCCGTCCGTAAAAAACTTAAACGTTGGATTTTTCTCGGAGACTATTAAGTCTATCAACACCAAATGTGGCATGATGGTGTATGATGACAAGGCCTCAAAAAACATACATAGTGACTTGACCTTGCTTCAAGGTCAAGGTCACAGGAGCCATAAATGTGGTCTCAAAAACAGTCATTTTTTACATTTTCCCAATTTTCTCCCATGTTATTGAGAATGGCGACCTTAGCTACAAGTGGTATATAGGTCAAAGCAAGCCCTATCTTTTGATACCAGTTTGGTTGACCTTGCTTCAAGGTCAAGGTCACAGGAGCTCTTCAAAGTTGGATTGTATACATATTTTGAAGTGACCTTGACCCTGAACTATGGAAGATAACTGTTTCAAACTTAATAATTATGTGGGGCACATGTTATACTTTCATCATGAGACACATTTGTTCACATATCATCAAGGTCAAGGTCACTTTGACCCTTATGAAATGTGACCAAAATGGGGTAGTGAACCACTAAAAGTGACTATATCTCATGGTAGAAAGTGCCAATAAGCACCATTGTGCTTCCTATGTCTTGAATTAACAGCTTTGTGTTGCATGACCTTGGATGACCTTGACCTTGGGTCAAGGTCACATGTATTTTGGTAGGAAAAATGTGTAAATCATTTCTTTGTGTATGATGTCATTGGTAGGTTTAGTTGTTTGACCTTGACCTTGAAGGTCACATGAAGGTCAAGGTCATATAAAGGTCAAGGTCAAGCATGTGAGTCGTATGGGCTTTGCCCTTCTTGTTTATTTATTTTTTTTACCGTTCTTTTGCCCACAATCAACTGCAGTGATTATTATGGCAATTTTTCCTGGTGTTTTTACTCCTGGGTGGGGAGAAGCAATGTGGGTTAAGGATCTTGCTCAAGGATACAACTCTGGGAACCGAGCAGCTTCGAGCGCAACTTTGATCGGGCTACCTTTTTTCATCACTCCAACACCATCTCAACTCCCTGGGGAGTTTTGTCTTTCCTAAATTGTACTGTTTGGATGATTGCAACTTTATACTTGGAATTTAAATTTAGTGACTGTCATATCGTGTAGTGAATCAATTGTATGGGAGTGGTATTATATTTCATCTAATAGCCTCTGTGTACAGCAGATTAAAAAATGCCACTCAGCCTTCAGCTTGTAAATTGCTGTGCTCTTCATTTATGTCCACAGTGAACACTTGTCAGGGATCAGGACAACTAATTTCTGTGAACTTGTTTGCCGCAGATTGTACAGAGATTCCAACGTCAGCACCAACGTCTTCATGGTGAACAGCCGTTGGCTGTTTTCTCTCTACTGGTGTGTGGGAGTGGAGACAGTCACCACCAACAACTGTCATGACCTCAAAGACATGGAGGAACCCATCTTCCACCTGGTACTGTGCTGTGCTGTGCTGTGCTGTGCTGTGTTCTGGGTTTATACTAGATTGGAGGAAGAGAGGATGGTCATCACCAACAGTTGGTAACAAGAGCTTTCAGTCTTGACTTGGTCTTGACAGCAGTGGGGCTTTTGGCTTGTTCTTTTTATTACTTTGTTTTGGTTTTGCTTTGATTTCCACAATGAAAGCAATGATGTCTCAATTTTTTTCCACTGAGAAAATGTTTGCTTTTTTTCTGTTGTTTGTAATTTGGACTAACTTTTTTCTTTTTATCGTCTCCTTGTGGATTGGGAGAAAGAATAGACCCACCATGTCTCCCTCCTCTTTTCTAAGAGTAAATGACTAGGGAAATAATTACTTGACTTGCTTTTACTCACAACAGCTTCAGTGATTTTCTGATGAATGGCCTTGCAGAGCCTTAAAGCTTGATATGCTGTACTTTATCTTTCCATCCATCCATCCATCCATCCATCCATCCATCCATCCATCCATCCATCCATCCATCCATCCATCCATCCATCCATCCATCCATCCATCCATCCATCCATCCATCTATCCATCCATCATCCATGCTGCCTCCTCCTCCACCTCCTATTCTGCTTCTCTTCTTCCTCCTCCTGTTCCTAGTCCTCCTCCTGCTTATGCTCCTCTTCTTCTGTTCCTCCTCCTCCTGTTCCTCCTCCTCCTCCTCTTACTTATGCTCTTCCTGCATTCTTCTCATTCTTTCTCTTGCGCAAGCTCTTTCCCACCCTAAAGTCTGGCAAATTATTGCCGTCATATTTTCATGACACCATGGAGGTTTTTATGTGTGACTTTCTGTTTGACACATCTGCACTGTGATGATGCGGGGGTGAGCTTGGTGAATAACTGGATATATATTGTTCTGTGGATGCACACGACCATGAAAGATGATGAGAACTTGGTTAACAGCTCCAAGCTTTATTGCGATGGTTGTTGGAAGCCATTTGCACAGGCGCCAAGCTCCTACCAAGGGAGATTAATCCCATAAATTAAAGGAAAAAAATTACACAATTGTTTCCCTTGAACTAGAGTGTGATATTCTGAATACACTACATCATGCGCCTTTTCTTCTTCCAGGCCCCCAACAGTTACCTGATACTATGGGTGATAGTGGACATTCTCTCAGCCATCATTGTCATCACTTTCTTCATTGTGCAGAGGTATGGAGTCTATCCTCCTTTGAAAGCATTTGCATCTGACACTTTTCATATGTTTGAGTTTGAATCTTTTCTTTTTTTCCTCTTTGGGTGTGCTTTGTTTGTTTTCCCTCTAACTATCCTTGCAGCAAGTGAGGGTCACTTTCTATTGGAATCCACTGCATACTTCTTAAAAATGTGCAAATTTCATTTCCTGTTGTGTCACAGGAGGTGAAGGAAATCTAAGTAAAGGGGAAGATGGAAATGATACCTACTGGAAGAGGAATTTCTTATAAATATGCACAGAGACTAAGTGGAGATTCAGCATGTTTGTATGGTTGCTATGTGCAACCTAATGCAGCATAAGGTACATACAATTTGGATTTGAAGTTTTTAGTTTTTGGCATTATGAAAAGCTACAAAAGTAGAGTTTAAACTAATTCAAGAATGATAGATATTGGATAATTAAAAATGAAGTTATTGCAGATTGTAACTGACCACCAGGAAATTTGTTGCTTTGAGAAAATACCCACTGAAGTTGACAGAGGCAGAGAGAGTTAAAAAAATCCCTAGCAACAAAGATCAAATGCATTTTACAAAGTTAATTTACAATGAAAGTAAATGTGAGTCAAAAGAGCAAGCATAGAAAAGATTAACAATTTCTGAATTATGCAGTATGCACCAATTAGAAAGCCATGGGAGATTAAAATCTTCTATTCCACCCACACTGAATTTGGTGCTTTGCAGACCACATGGAAAGGATAGCACTTCTCTAAAACTGGATTTAAACTTTTTTGTGTGTGCTTTTTTCGTTGTTGCTTGTTTTCTTCAAAACTCGCAGAGATGCCAGAAAAATGGTCTCAGAAGCTAGAAAGAGCTCAAACTTCATTTCAGCATAAACATGTCAGATGCTTTACTTGTGTTTTCTGGCATTTCGCTCCAGCATCTTTGTGTACCTTATTGCCTAATCAGGTCACATACATGTATATGCAGTAATAGTGCTAGTTACAGATTTAACAGCTTAGGATAATAATAGTGTAGTCCTGTGTGAGCTCCACATTGTCTTTGGAATATTGTTGGCTCAGACTTTTCTGGTCTTCTCAGCTTTGTGTATCAAATGTTCTTTACTGGCATGACCCTTTGATATCAAGTATAATTTTGGGCCTGTGCTATTTTTCCTGTTGTGTCTCCTTCTTTATTTCTTCTTGTTCTGTGGTGCTGCCAAATCTACTTATAGTGAGTTAAAGACTTGTGTGAGTAGTTTGTGCAGAAGTTGGGAAGAAAGAAAAATGCGTGTTTGTTTTGTAGATCAAATATATGAAAAGTACTTTCATAAAGTTGTCACTTTAAAACAGTTGCTCGTCATGAACAGTTAGACAAAAAAGGAAAAATTCACTGACCTTAAGTCTCACTACAAAGTATTTACCAGTGTAAAAATTCATAATGATTTCCCTGAAATAACAAAGGTGGCAGAAGTCCGAGGCAAATATTTCAGTGCTTCTTTCTGTATAAGGAAATGTACTGACATGTGCTGTCGATGCAACCATTCACACTGAGGTTTCCATGGCAGCTTTAGAGTCCCAATGTGGGCAAGAAGTCCAGCCAGGCGGTGTATGAAGTGAGAGACATGTAAGAGGCTTGCCTGCAGAGGAGATTCACATCACTGAGCTGAGCTATGGCTGCCTCTGGCAGCTGACTGGGATTGTGGAATGGCTGTGGCTGCATTGGGACAAAACTCGCCCAGAGTGCTCTCCCCCTGCATGAGTTATGGCCCTTGTTCCTGCACTTTTCATCACAAACGTCAAACAGAATTGAATTTGAGGATAAAGCCATTTTGTCAAGGAGGGGTAATCTGGAGATGCTTGGAGAGTGTGTCAGTGAATGACCCACGCTCATCAGAGAGAGTACAATTTAAAATTGATTGGTTTTGGAAGTATGGATTGCCAGGCCACAGGTGTGACTTGACACTCTTATCTCATTGCTTACGCAGGGATAGCATTAGGAAATTTACCTCTGTACGCAGTGTTTTTTTAAGTTTTCAAAAAATCGTACAAAGTCCAAATTTTGAATAACTGTTTAATATTTGGTACCACAAGAAAGAAAATCATTTGCACTTTCTAGCTGAAGTGCTGGATAGTTACAATATGCAGTAAGAAAATTGGGGAATTTTTTTTTTAACACCAGGTACATGCAATTTTGATTTTCTTTTTTTTACACCTAATGTATTGTACTAATAGTCAAGAGATAGATTTTGCACAACAGTTCTGAAATCAGTATTTCCACATCAAACTATATTTATGAATGATTGATTACAGGATAAAAAAATGCTTGAAAATGATTTTTTTTAGCAAGTCAGAGAGGTGAAATCAGAAAATATACACTTACTCACTGCAATCTCTCTCTGTCTGAATAGAAGAAAAGTCTCAAATGACCTGAGAGAAAGAAGGCGCCCTACTCGGCATAGTCCTCTTTTGTGTGGTACAGTTCATTGGAGGAGTAGAGAAGGTTTTCGGCATCCTCTGTATCTGAATCGATGTCTGTGTCTGCTGTAAAAACCGTTTCTATCTCTTCCTCTCTTTCTGACGTCGACGGCGACGAAGTCAATTCGTCTTCGCTTTCAGCCACGAAATCGATTCGTCTTCGCTGTCAGCCACCGCTTCATTCTCGTTGACTGGGACTATTTCCGCATCAGAATCATAAAGATCTTCTTCAGAAGTCCAATATCCACCTAGATCTTCAATATCAGACCCTTCTTCCATCCACACTTCTAATACTTCGTCATTTTCATCACCGCTCGATCACCTTCGACAACGCGACGCCATGTCGACAAGCGCGTAAACACGACGTAGGGTGAGCGTAGCTTCTACTACATCTAGCTTTCTCACGGGGACTATACTAAAGAAAAGGTAACTCCAGCGAACACACACTGGATAGAGAATAAAGAGCTGTACGATTTACTTCCCTTGAAACAGCCACGGAGATAGGAAAAATTCATTACGGCAACCGCAACACGTAGTTGAGCTGCGTAGCCAAAGGGTGTTGGCGTCATCGCAACACGTGGTTGAGCTGTGTAAGCAATGAGTTATAGTTGGCCATTCACAGCCGGGCTAGCTTGATTCCATGTGAAGAAAGGGCTACTGTAATTATCCATAGCATGGTTTTTGGTCCGTTTTATTGTTACATTTTAAGAGATTGTCTTTGTGCTGCCCAGCATTATCATTATGTAAGCTGTGAAAATCATTTGTGCACTTGCTTCACCATAAGGTGGGAGGGAAAGACCGACATAAATGATTTACTATGTCTCTTTCCTCAAAGTGGCATGTAAAGAGGATGCTGGATGGAGATGGTCATGAGTTGCAAATCAATGACACACAGTTTACATTGGTGATGATAAGGATGCTAAGTGATGCATATGATGGTAACAGTTTGGTGGTGAGTGCATTTTTGATCATGGTTGTGGGCTGATGCTGAAACACCGTACACATGACAGGGGACAAAAATGCAAAGAAGATTGCATCCAAATGTTGGTTTTTAAGCTTGATTAAATTTTGTGGTTGCACTGAGCACAGGTCATGTTTTTGGAATGGATTGAGAATACACCATCACTGCATGCATGCAATTAATGGAGACTCCCCTTCTTGCAAACGAAGCCACCAGCTTGCATGCTTGCATGGAGCCGTGTGCCTTCAGACCTGCGTTCTCCCCTGTCTTTCCCACATGTTATAGACCCTTGTATTTGTTCTCTCTATGTCTCTGTGTCACTCTCACTCTCGGTCACTCTCACTCTGTCACTCTCAGTCACTCTCTCTCTCTCTTTGTCTGTCTGTCTGTCTGTCTGCCTGTCTGTCTGTCTGTCTGTCTGTCTGTCTGTCTGTCTGTCTGTCTGTCTGTCTGTCTGTCTCTCTTGTCTGTCTGTCTGTCTGTCTCTCTTGTCTGTCTGTCTGTCTGTCTGTCTGTCTATCTGTCTGTCTCTCTTATCTGTCTGTCTGTCTGTCTGTCTGTCTGTCTGTCTCTCTTGTCTGTCTGTCTCTCTTGTCTGTCTGTCTGTCTGTCTGTCTGTCTGTCTGTCTGTCTCTCTTGTCTGTCTGTCTGTCTGTCTGTCTGTCTGTCTGTCTGTCTGTCTGTCTGTCTGTCTGTCTGTCTGTCTGTCTGTCTGTCTGTCTGTCTGTCTCTCTTGTCTGTCTGTCTGTCTGTCTCTCTTGTCTGTCTGTCTGTCTGTCTGTCTGTCTGTCTGTCTGTCTGTCTGTCTGTCTGTCTCTCTCTCTCTCTCTCTCTCTCTCTCTCTCTCTCTCTCTCTCTCTCTCTCTCACACACACACACACACACACACACACACACACACACACACACACACACACACACACACACACACACACACACACACTCACACTCACACACACAAAGTCTCTTGGTTAATTTGAGTTTCTGGTATTACATTTGAAGGTTCCAACTCAGTGTCTCAGTCAGAACTTGTCATATCTGGAACCGACAGTCTGCCCTCTAAGAACTTGAATCTGTCTGTAAATATATTTCTAGTTTGAAATTTTTATTTTAAAAATTTGGTCTCTCTTTGCTAAGTTTCTTGGTTTAAGTTTTCCTGCGTAGCTGTCAGTCTTGATGAATGATGTCTTATGTTGGCCATGCTTCAAGAAAATGAACCCCTGATTTTGTGCACTTTTGCAGTTTTGTTTCTAGTGCTCGCTTCTCTGCAATTTTTGTTCTTGTTTTATATTCATTTGTTTGTTTTTATTTTCATGCACATATTTGTTTTCTTTTTACTTTTGGCTTTTCCTTTGCCCATGCAAACAGTCTTAAAAATCTTACAAATCTTATTCAGTGTTACCATGCTCATTGAAAACATCTTCATATTTGAAGTCTAGAGTTGTTCATTTTTTTGTCTCCAAACATTTTCTCCTTTCCCTCTTAATATCACTCATGTATGATCTCATAACATCCCAATCACCCAGTTAGTGAGCTTACATGAACTTTCCACGTCTTGTGTTGCAGAGTGAGGCTTTTCGGAACAAAGTTCAGCCCAGAGACCATGTCCCTCAACGCGAGGAGCAGTGTGTCTCGATCACGCACCATGAAGCAGAAGTTGCTGAAGGAGGCGCAGACGGATACCTTTGAGGAGCAAGAGGCGCCCACCCCTATGGGTGTGGTCAACCGCCCCTCCTACTCCATGGCTTCCATCTCTGGAGACACCTACGGCTCTGGCCGCGCTCATCCAGATGCTCGGTATGAGGTGGAGTAGGCCGATGGCTTGGACAGATGGGAGCATCCGTCAGACAAACGCCCACTGCACCAAACTACCGAGCTCTAGCCCATAGTGTTGGGGACTCTTCCACCATGTTGTCAAGGGTGGCAGTGCCAGTGTTGGATTCATGCTTCCCTGTGACTGAGACCTCTGACAGTGGTGTGAACACTTTGGAGGGACTTGGATGTGATTTGGTCAGGGAAAACCTGCAGGCACTTTGTGAGATGTGGTGATTGGTGTGCTCAGGCCTGAGAGAAGAAAGGAAAGAAGGAAGGGAAGAGGATTTTGGTGAGGATGATGACTGAACCAAAACCGAACCCTTCAAGAACAATTCCAGCCAGCATTCTGCTCTTTCCACGAGCAGCTTGAAACCCTTGGTCCACCCAGCTTGTCTCTTGAGTGGACAAGGGGCATCGCTTCTTTTTGTGGAACACTTGAACTGTTCCTGCCTTTGGATTCACATGCACTGATCACCTCCACTCACAAATCAAATTGACACATTCCATGGAGTCGGAGTATGATGATTATAGGTTTAACAGAGCTGAGTAGTTAGGGAACCATGCCTGCCTGCGGAGATCTTGAACTGCTGTCATGGGGAACTTGGGTTCACCTTGCTCCAGAGGACCTTACTTGGTTTTGCCAAAGCTCTGAAACACCTGCAGTGAAAATGTCTCACTGGTACTGGCAGATTACAAGAGTTATTAACCAAATGGAAATTCATGGGATGAAGAGAGGAAAGAGGAAGGTAAATGAGAAGACAGTTGATTGTGATGTGGTGATGGTGCTGATGCTTGTCATGATGAAATGATTGGGGATGGGAGGGGATGGGTTGTTTTCCAAAAGAAGTGTGGATTGCCAGTGCTTTCAAGGCATTCAGAATCTATATGTGACCAGCCACAACAAAACCAGTGCTAAGTCGATTTTTGGACAAAATAGGGTTTTAATATTTTTGAATTCTGCATTCATTTCTGTTTGTTTTGATATAAGAATGAAAAGTGTGAGTTAATTTGAATAGGAGTTACAGGCATTTTAAGTTGGGTACTGAAGCAGCGGTCATTTTGAAAAAACGGTCTCGGAAGATTTACCCTCTTCAGACATTAAACACCTTAGCAACGGTATTTCAAGCTCCGTTTCCAAAAATAGCTGACCTTATTTTTCTTCAACATCCACAGAGCAGGAACGCCGAGAGAGCGGCCTTTCTATCGGTATATAACATGAAGGGGTTCTGCAAGGGTTTAGGTGTGTTTATTGCGGCTAAAATGAGGCAATTAACGCTAATTACAGGGACCTTTTGAAACAATACATAACACAAAAGTCTTTATTCTACCATCAAAATATAATTCTTCAACATGTTTCCTTTACTGGCATGATAGTTTGAACCATGTAGAATCTATTTTTATCAAAAAGTGAAAATCACCCAGATTGACCCTCCCTGCCTTTTTTCAGTCGTAGCGCAAAATAGTGCCGCGCGACTTAGCACTGGTTTTGTCGTGGCTGGTCACATATGTTGTAGCCATTCTCCCAGCAAGTATGCCAGCAAGGGTTTCATCACATGGATTAGACCAGTCAGCCTGCTCATTGTTTGGAGACAAACATATCACCACAATGGGTTGTGAAGGTACTGTAGCAAAGAAAGCAGTATTTTGGACTAAAGCAAGATTCATGACTGTGTGTAAGGTGAGACTTTCAGTTGTTGTATCATTCGGCTCCTGTTTTTGTTTTGATTATTTATTATTAATATGTCATCATGATGATGTGCACAAAATCATCAGTTGTTCGCCACAGCTGAGATTGATACAGAATCCGGGTTTACTTATTGAACAGGCTTCTTATTTCACACATGTTCAGTAGATTTTCTGTTTTGCCAGAGCTTTTTGCATATTGTCCATATGGAAAATTTCTTTTCCTTTCATGCTTCATCTGCTGTTTCACTTGCTGCAGTCTAAAAGTTGCCCCACTTTGCCTGAACCACTGAATCACTCCTCCAGTGATCAGTGTTTCTTTTTCATAATTTGTGCTTTATGAGACCTGGTTTGCCTGAGCAACCTGTTTGTGGCATGTTTGATGGAGTTTGGGTAGATTGCACTGTGCTGCACTTTGTTAGTGCCTGATTATTTCTGAGCACAGTATTGGACGGAAGGGTGGAATTCTCACATCTGTGTGTGCTTCAACCCTCGTGTCTCCGGTCATTACTTGGTTGTGACTTGAGCGTGATGCCTATGTACACAGATGAATCTATGTTTTGGACAAACTTATCTGTACATATGAACTTCATCTTCCCCTCCCAGTATGGGAGCTGTCACTGTGATTGTAGAGAAGGCCGTAGAGCAGGGGTTTTCCAAAGTGTCACCAAGCGCTTCATCAAGATGTCACTCATCCTACATAAACCAACCATCATGTGCATGCCAAGGAGCGTGTGTGGTGCAAGTTTTGTAGATGGATTGGGGATACCTGCCTTGCATGTCCTTGACGAGTTTGCTGGAAAAAGAGGACAATTGTAGGGCATGGGACGATGTTTGGCTTGTCAAAAATACATATAACTGTAAGGATGGAAGCAGGGGCTGCAAGAGTCACGTATGGTTCCAAAATCCACAAGTCTTTCAGAACAATTGATGCAAATGTGTCAAGAAATGATTGTCTGGTGCAACAAGGCAGAGGAGATCATAAGTGACCAAACCATTACACATAACTGCGATCAGCACCCCTTCATCAGACAGTGAACTACAGGCAAATCTGATTCAAGGAAAATGTGGCCTGGGTTGTTTTGTACAATCTTATTTCCATTCATCTCTGTAGGTTAGCTCATAAAGATGCTCCATGCAGTGTCTGTCGGTAGTTTTGTATAAATGCATACCTTGAAAGAAATGAAGTTAGATATCACAGACTGATTATTTCCAGCATAGACAGGTGTAAAGCCTTTTGGCAAAATATTCCCCTCCCTCCATGTTTATTAAACTGTGTGCTTTGATTAAGCCAAGTATAATGTCATGTGTTTATTTGTTTTTGTATTTGTTTCCAATAATGCAAATCATCAAGTATTCAGCTCACAGACTTTTTTTGGTTTTGAAAGCATGTGATGTTATATTGTGGAAGTTGGTGGATGATTATATCTTGGAGTGAGTTTGGAAGCTATGCATATGATGGCCATATAACAATGTCCTTTCTTTATTTTACCTGTGTTAACCATGTTTCTGTTGGTACTTAATGAACTGATCAAAAGTGAACATTCCTCTTGTTGAGATGCTTTGTGGTGTATCAAACAATTCCTGGAAGGTTTTATGTGCACGATGCTTATTTTTCACTTGAAATGCTGATAATCCTTGTCATGATAATTTTTCAAGATTATCTCTTACATTTTGATCTTGTCATTTGCCTGCAGCCTTAATCTTTCATTTGAAATATCAAACATGACAGACATTACTGAAATGCTTCTTTGTCCATGCAATGTTTTTCCAGGAGAATATTTTTATCTAAAAGTTTCATGCATCTGTTTTTGATAGGTCTATGCAAAAAGTTTGCTTCATTGAGACTTTAACTGAAACACAGAGTGGGAACTTTCTCTCCATTCGATGAGAACTTGGATCCATCAGCTGACACGGCACATGTGAGTGCTGCCTCATGCACTGGAGTTTTGGCTTGAATGGCTGCTGACCTGCTCCTCTCACAGCAGCTGCTGTATCCATTGTCACGCAGTTCTTGTGTTGAGGCTGAATTGTCCAAAATACTCCACACCAAGTCTCCATTCTGGCTTGTTTTGACGCTGCCCATTTTTCCTATTGGAATCATTCCTGTACAGTTCTTCTTCTTCTCCTTCTTCTTCTTCTTCTTCTTCTTCTTCTTCTTCTTCTTCTTCTTCTTCTTCTTCTTCTTCTTCTTCTTCTTCTTCTTCTTCTTCTTCTTCTTCTTCTTCTTCTTCTTCTTCTTCTTCTTCATCATCATCATCATCATCATCATCATCATCATCATCATCATCATCATCATCATCATCATCATCATCATCATCATCATCATCATCATCATCATCATCATCATCATCATCATCATCTTCTTCTTCTTCTTCTTCTTCTTCTTCTTCTTCTTCTTCTTCTTCTTCTTCTTCTTCTTCTTCTTCTTCTTCTTCTTCTTCTTCTTCTTCTTCTTCTTCTTCTTCTTCTTCTTCTTCTTCTTCTTCTTCTTCTTCTTCTTCTCCTTCTCCTTTTCCTTCTCCTTCTCCTTCTCCTTCTTCTTCTTCTCCTTCTTCTTCTTCTTTGATTAACCTTGCCTCTTTTATTCCAGCTGCGAAACATCACCTTGAACAGCTTGTCAAACGATGTCCATCCAGTGTTCAACCCCAAGATTCCCCATCCAGAATCTCTGTGATCCATTGATATGTCTAGCAATATTGTTGCAAACGAGTATTCCAAAGAAGCTTAGTTTGTTTTTTTAATTTACAATGGAAAATACCTCAACTGTCATTGTGAACCTCTCCATTTGGGTCTCCTTCATGAATACTTAACTCTGTGTTAATGAAACCTCTGTCTCTTTTGCCTGGCTTCTATCCTACAGGTTGAGAATGGGTCTTGGTGTAGGAAAATTGATCAGGGAACAAATTCCAATAATGAAGTAGTAGAGTGGACTGAATCTGTTGTGCAAAAATGTTTCGCTTGCATTTGAAGGGAGCCATGATGTAGAATTTCCATGAGCATCATGCAGTATGACTGATGTGTAAATTCCGTATGCATTGGTTGGTGTCCTGTTGTGTGTTTTCACTGTTGTAAAATTGTAGTGGACTGAATAGATGTTTCTGTGTCTGTAATGAGCTTCATCGGTGTGCTGTGCCTTGGTGTCGTCTACACACATCCAATTTGAGATGTAATGCAAGAAAATGTGTAGCAGGTGCTATCTGCTGCTAGAGACGTTATCCCAGAGGGTGAAGCCCACACGAATGTAGCTGACATGTCAGCACATTGGAGACTTTGGCTTGGTCAACTGCTGTTGCATGTAGATGTGTTGGCAAAGTTTATTGGAATAGCACTGTAGTTCTGTCCTCCAAAGTAGAGAGTGTGAGAACCTCGTGGTGTTCCCCAAGAGTCAGTTTTCAAAGGGATGAGTGACACTTATTTTTTGTATTTGCAAAAGATTTGTAGTGCGTACTTCTCTGATCTGAAGGAGATAGAACTGCTCCATTTCAGACTAGTGATGAACATCTCTCAATCAAAGCTATCAAGTACTTTCAGTGGATGAATCTCAGATTGTTGGTGTTGACTTGTGAGAGCAAGTTGTATACGATTTTTATAAAATCCACCCCACTCCAATATTGTTACACAAAAGAAGATGCTACTTCAGTATTGCCAAAAATGTGTTGACAGCCTTTCTCTGTGTATGTTGCTCCATACACAGAATTGTTTACCCTCACTCTCAGCTATAACAGCATTGCACAGCTTGAAGAGGAGTTTGCATCTATGTTGTTGTTTTGGGGTAGGTATATTTTGTGTAATTTTGACACACGTCACCAGAATGTCGTTTTGTAATCATGGGCACCTCATTATTGGTGAATGGGATGGTTATGTATGAATACTGGGTTATGGCTAAGTATTTTTGTTTTGAAACTCAGTTCAATCTCATTCTTGATGATATAAGAAACTGAAACAGCACCTATTTAGTGTTTACCAAATTACCTGGTAAGCATTTGAGTTATGAATTAACTTTGAATCATTCATTGATATGCACCATTTTGTATAATTATTCCACATTTACCATACTAACTTATTGCAGTATTTATGAGAATAAGTTCTGTGGTGATGTAATATGACAAAAACCTTGCAATAATAAATCAGATACTAAGGATGTCTAATCATGTCGGGAATTTAGTTTCTGTGGTGTTGTAGCCATGTCTTATATAAAAAGTTTTCAGCTTATTTGAGTGCAGAAGGCCATATTTTCTGAGGCATGTTTTGTGTTGATGAATAAAGAGATGAAAACTGTTTTGTTGTGGGTATTCATGTGAATGTGTGGGTTAGAGGAGAGAGAGGAACTGAACTGAATAAGGGAAAGTGGCCCATTTTTTACACGCACACACACACACACACACACACGGAGAGATGAAATAAACTGATCAGAAGAAACTGGCCCATTGCATACTGAGAGAGGACATGCACCATTTATGAATTTATTCAGCCGTGATCTATGGAAGCACAATGTACATGTATCTCGCACCATAACAATGACAAGGTTTGGACGATCTGGCACTCTTGTATATCTAGTGCCTTAGAGGGAAATGAAAGGATGGATGGTGTTTTACGTCACATCGGCCTTTGTAGGCTATTTGAGCCCATTGATAACGAAAATCTCCTGAGCTGGTGAGAGTAAAAGCAAGTCAGGTGACGGTTTCCCTATTCATTCGCCTCATGCATGGAGTAGGGAGACACCATACCTCTATTCATACCCTCAACCCACAGGGGGCCATCGAAGGGATTACGTTCTAAATACTTTGAGTCCCATAAACCACAACACTGACAGCTCCTCAGGAAAGCACAACGCTTAGTATCTGCTGATATAGTGTGTCGGGAGGTGTGTGTGTGTGTGTGTGTGTGTAATTTGTGTGTTTGTGTGTGTGTGTGTGTGTGTGTGTGTGTGTGTGTGTGTGTGTGTTCTTCCCAAGAAGGCAATAGACAAAATATTGCAAGTACTATGAGCGATCACATAGAATGCAAACATTTATCTATGGAGCATGCGATCTTCAGGAAGACAAATCTCTCAGATAATTATGAACATTCACACACGCTCTCATTCTCTCTGTGCTCACAAGAAGAAAATCGACTTATGCATTGATTTATTTTAATCCCTTTAGGTGACTACCGTAGTCTTTCAAAAACGCATAACCGGTTTATCCACAGCGGAACTGAGCAAATTGTGCAAGCATTGAGGGACATCGTAATGTGAACCCCCACAAATAATCTTTCTTTTTTATTACCTAATGATAATTATTTGTGTGTATTATTATTATCATCACTGAAATATTATATAAGGTTTATTTTGTTAGGTTGTAGTATATGTATGCTTTCTCCTTCTCCCTCCATCCAATCATTCCTTCTTTCTTCTCTGCCTTCTTATAACTGTTGCGGTGTAGCAGACGAACTTGATTTTCCTTCACTATGCTAGTGTACCCTTAGTCTGTTAGCTCCCCCTATCTGAAGTCGAGGCCCTAAGGCATTTTTTTTCCTTCTGCAATACAGAACTTTATTCACTGTTTACAAGGACGCCACACATGAAAAAAGGACGTAAATGTATGTACATGAACAGGATCAAGACTAACATCCAGTCTTGCGACTTAAACGCGCACGAATTTAGAGGCTGATCGAGTTATTCTCGAGACAGAACTGTCAGTTACTTTCTTCGCACCCGTGCTGCTAAGGCATTGTTTATGTTACCGAGAGGCTAGGCCTGGAGGGTCAGCTTGCCTTTAACATAGGTGTCAAGTACTTTTAGTGTTTTGTCATGAGATTTTGCATGATTTGTCATGAGATTGCTCACTTTGTCATGAGATTCGCGCGGCAATGAAACAAAACCCGTGAAAACGGCAAATATGTTGTTTTTTCTTTATTACACAAGCACATGTATACTGCTAATATCAAATAGTACTGTACATCACTCATTTGGTTTACATCCACTGCTTCACATTAGGCTTACTCATTAGTTGTGTGTTCAGTTCTATATTTACATCCACTGCTTCTTTTCACTCACATATTCAGTTCTCTATTTACATCCACAGCACTGCTCCCCCTCACTCACAAGTTCAGTTCTGACAGTTCTTTATTTACATCCACTGCTCCCCCTCACTCACAAGTTCAGTTCTGACAGTTCTCTATTTACATCCACTGATCCTTCTCACTCACATGTTCAGTTCTGACAGTTCTCTATTTACATCCACTGCTTCTTTTCACTCACATATTCAGTTCTCTATTTACATCCACAGCACTGCTCCCCCTCACTCACAAGTTCAGTTCTGACAGTTCTTTATTTACATCCACTGCTCCCCCTCACTCACAAGTTCAGTTCTGACAGTTCTTTATTTACATCCACTGCTCCCCCTCACTCACAAGTTCAGTTCTGACAGTTCAATATTTACATCCACTGCTCCCCCTCACTCACATGTTCAGTTCTCTATTTACATCCTGCTACAGTACCTCACAGTCACAGATGTTCTTTGTTGTACTCATCAGTACAAGCCTTTGCTCTCTTGTGCATTGTGGTAGTCACCTGGAAATCATGACAACACTCATCAGAGTTCATCTTCACTTGCAAGAAAGCTGCCAGGGTGTCAGGAGCCAGACTGCTTCTGGCATCTGTGTGGATCTTTCTCACCATTGAGAACACTCTCTCGCTGTCAGAGTTGCTGTGGGGCAGACACAGAAGAGCAGGCAGCACTTTGCCAAGCAGAGGGAACCTAACTTCTCCAAAACGTGTTTTCATTGTGAGGATCTCCTTCCAGACAACATCCATTTTTTCTGATCCAAAAGTACCAGCTCACCCTCACCCAGGAGTTGAAAGTCTTCCCACTCCTCTTTCAGGTCTTCCTGGTCAACATCATCAGCAAATTTCATTGCCAGTGTCACAATGTCAATGTATGACAGCTGCTCTCTCTTGCTGGGGTCCAGGACTTGAAGATGTTCCAGGATCTCATCTCCAAATGGGAACTTGTTCAACATTTTCTGGACACAGGCTGCGTAGAACTGTCGAACATCATGCAAGAACTTGTGTTCTGTGGCTGGTGCGATGTCAGCATCAGCAAGGCGTGTACGACAAGGCATGCCAACAGCAAGAATACAATCATCCAGCTGGCAGCTTCTGTTGGAGACATCAATTTCAGTTAGTTCAGTGGTCTTGATGACATCCATCAAGATTCACAAATTTGCAAAGAAATTTTCTCAGCAGGATTCTCATCTCTGGAATCAGCATGCCAACCTTTGACTCATCAGCCTGGAAGACTGTGTTGAAGTCGTTCAGAGTTGGGAGTACGAACTTGAGGAAGCGGAAGGTGAGCTCTGTCATAGGGTCTTCTAGGTGCTGCAAGATGTTCTTCACCTTGCCTGGCTTCTCTCCATCCTCGTGACTTCTGAAGTAACTCAGCAGGGCGGGATACTGTTCTAGCATCCTAGTCACCACTCTCTCCAAACTCAGCCACCTAGTGGGGCAGTGCTTCAAGATGATCTTGTCTTCGACTTCAGTGAAGAGTTGAAACTTCTTGTAGTAGTTTCTGCGCTTGGAACTGCACACACACACACACACGCACAAAAAGAACAGATTCTATAGTGGCAGTCTACAGCAACTACATTTGAGAGATCAGCCGGCTGACGCTCTTCTCTCCTAAGACGGCAGCCAATAAACGTCGTTTAGCTTAAGATTACACCCGAATCACGCGGACCGTTAAGGTGCATGGAGTACAGTACCGCCGAACCATTCTGTAAACCCGAGTCAGTAGTATTGACTCTGGCACAGTTCGCAATGAATGCGTAATAGGCTTGACCCTTCGCATTACAGCCTTGCGCCAAAAATAGTTCGTTCTGATACTATTTTTCTCTCCATTTTTTTACAAAAATCATTCAGATGTCAAACCTTGTTTCCATTTCAACACAAACATTTTATTGTATCGAATAAACGCTTGTTTGTTGTCTCAACAAGAGTAAGTTAAGAGTTTTGTGCGAAATAGTCTTAGAACTACTTTAACGGTGTATGTCAGTGAGCACATCGGCTATCCCACAAGCCTCTCGTGTGACCTCCGCTTGCATAAATTGGCCAAAAACCTTCCATCACGTGATGTGAACTGTGCTAGAGATACTTTTGCCGGTAGGCGAAATCTCTAGTTTACTAGAATGCCGCCGAACAAGACGTTTGCCACAAAACGCAGATTCATAAACGCGGCCGGATCTTAGCATAACTCCCCGGGTGTGCGAAGTCAGACGGAGTGGAGAATGCGGTCTCGTTCTCGTTCAAATGCCGAGATTTCCAATTCAGCGTTACTTGTACATGTACATGTATGCCGTCAGCCGGCTGACGCTCTTCTCTCCTAATTAGCCGCTTCCCTTTTCACAGGCGTTTCGAAGACGCCATTATTGCGCTTTGAATCTCTTTGTTGTGGCACACTACGCATGCGCGAGAAGCGACTTACCGCGGGGCTTGTACACTTTCACACAGTCCTCAGACGAACCTTTAAAAAAATCAGTCCGACGAAAACGCTAAATTACGTGAGGTTTTCGTCTCACGCCGTGAGACTTGAAAATCACTGAAATTGCGTGAGACTCACGCAAAATACGTGAGACTTGACACCTATGCTTTAATTATCTGGCTTCTGTGCGTAGGGATACATTAGTTCAGATTGTCTTTGGTTAATTTGGTAAATAATTTAATTAATACGTTTAACTGTGTTTGTTTTATAAATCAATGTTGTTAGGGTGTACAGCAGTCGATTTGAGTTGTAAAAGTGATAGAGTTTGTTTAGTTAGAAAGGTTTTATCGTCTTATACATGCACTATGTTTTTAGAGGAATGGACATTGGAGTAAAGAAGAAATAGTCCCAGAACTATGTTTCTGAAGTTCCTCTTCGTCATTCTTCCATTGTCTACGAGAGCATGCAGTCCAATTTTTGACGTACACTAAACACCATGGGTAATGGGAAGATCCCACAGGGCTTTGCAGCGAGGCGCTGTGCCGTGGTTCAATCCCAGGGGCGGGAGAGATGAGAGAATAAGTTATAAGTCCAATTTTTGCTAGAGGTGCAACCGACTTTTTATATTATTAATATAGTCCAGCTTTGTCACGAGGATTGCGGATGGATCCTGATCCGACAGTGGGAAGTTCACAAGCCATGACACCCTGGTGTAAGGAAGCGGTCCTGAGGTTGGTTTAGAAAATAAAAGAAAGAGAAGAATGGATTGAGTCTTTCGCTCTGCAGCGAGCGTCATTGTGGCAGCCAATTGCGGCTCGCAGTACTGGAGCAAGAGCACCAGTGGTCAGTGTCTTGTGGAAAACGTAAAGGCCTCCGCACACGAAGCAACTCCACTCCGGCAACTCGATTGCTTGCCATACATTGCTTCGTGTGCGATGTCGGTTGAAAGCAACTGGCATTCCAAGCTACTTTCCACGCCACCAGCAACTGAGTTGCTCGTGTTTCAACCTGTTCTAGTTTTGGGGGCAATGGCGTGCCACTCCAGCCACTCTCTGTGAATCCACCAATCACCGGGCGCGTTGTCGCGACTGTTCGCAAAAGTAAATGGCGGAGATAGCTATACGCTTCGCACAGAAAACGCTGTATTTCGGGATACTAGAAACCCCATCCAAAGAAAATGTAAGCCATGAACAGCATTAATTTATCAAAGCTGTATGTTGAATGCATCAATAGGTCGTGAAAGCTCCTACCTTTTACAAATGGAAATGCAGGTCACACGCCCGCAAGTCGACTGTAATCATTGCGTGTTCCCAACGTGCCGAGAGGTGAAAGGTCACAGTGGAAGCGTGTGCGAGCTCAGCCTCCAGCATTGCCTGCCACATGGCAAGTAACCGGCCGCAAGCAACGTGGCAAGAGACTTTGGTTGCCTTGTGTGCTGAGGCCTTTAGTGTGAACCCTAGCTGTGGAACGCCTTCAGTGGACCCTCCCCGGTGGCGCTTAGCGATGCTTGGGACTGCCCGTGGTCGGGCTACCCTGAAAACTCCATGACCACGGATTCCTGCTGAGAAAGAATGTGTCCAGCGGCATGTTGTCCTCCCGCAATCGAATGGCCTAAATAAGAGAGTTTTCCCTTCCCTATTCAAACCACCACCACCCACAAGAAGCGGATGGAAACTTGCTTCAAATGGTTATTGTTGTCTTCATTCTCTCAGTTTTGCATCAGATTGTTTAAAATCAATTTCATGCCACAACTAGATTAAACTTTTTTTCAGGGGGACGGAGGATGCCATCCGAAATTTGACACAAAATCTTCGACAAACTTTAAATTCATGACAGATTTCTTCGTGGAAGATTTTCTTGGTAGCCTGTCCATTGTAAAAACGAGTGAGTGTGTGTGTGTGTGTGTGTGTGTGTGTGTGTGTGTGTGTGTGTGTGTTTTCCATGGTCGTGATGTTCGCTTCATGTGCAAGATTTTTGTTTCCTGATGTATGTCATTAGCATTTAAACTACATTTCACAAAAAACATTCGTTTACTAAAAACTGAAGATCTTTTTTCTGGGTGATAGTGGAAATTTCCTATGATAATTTTTTTATTTCCCCCCGTAGAAGAGTGTTTTGTAAACACACTCCCTATTTTTTCTCTGCCACGAGGAAAATATTGCACAGTCAATATTTTACTGGTTTTATTTTTTCGTATGGCACCGGCTTTTCCCCTCCCATCTGAAGAAACTTCTCCAACACGTACCGCTTCCGCCTCCGACACGTCTGTTCAACCTCAAGCCCGCTGGTCCCAACTATCTGCATAATGTCACGTAGGACAGACGCTGGATTTCGAGTCTGAAATCGAAGGGAAAAGTTGATGGGACACTCCCCGAGATTTCCTCCCACTCCACTTTTGCCCGCGATGTCCTTCCCCAGATATCGACGCCCTAATGGATGATCGGAGTGACCAGCTGGGCAGGTGTTCACTGCGAGCCCTGCATTATCTCCCTTGCACCGCTCTCTAATCCCGTCAAGAGTCGCGCCAACGGCTTAAGGCCGCGTGCGCGTGCGCACAGGGTCAATTATCGTCTGGGTATCGAGCTCTCGCTTCGCCTTCGAGACCAGCCCGAGATGACAGGGGATGTTGGGGAGGATTATGTCAGAGATCGAAATAAGTGGGGTGCCGGGAAGGGAAGGACAGAGGGAAGGAAAAAGACGTGTGTTAAAGGTTGAGAATGAGTCTCACACGATCTCTTTGATGAAATCTTCTTTCGCAGATAACTAAAAGCTGATATACCAACACTCAGATTTATTATTCTCTGAAGAATTCTTGGCGGTGTTTCGTTCTCTTTCTTTCTTTATTTATTTTTGTTGTTGTGCCACATTTTAAACATGGTGTGGGTATGTGTATGCACTGGTCTCATCGCGCGCCTGTGTGTATGAGTGTGTGTGTGTGTGTGTGTGTGTGTGTGTGTGTGTGTGTGTGCGTGCGTGCGTGCGTGCGTGTGTGTGTATGAGTGTGTGCTTGTGTGCGTGTGTGTGTGTGTGTGTGTGTGTGTGTGTGTGTGTGTGTGTGTGCGTGTGTGCGTGTGTGTGAGTGTGTGTGCGTGTATGAGTGTGTGTATGAGTGTGTGTGTGTGCGCGCATGCGTGAGTGTGTGTGTGTGTATGAGTGTGTGTGTGTGTGTGTGTGCGTGCGTGCTACTGGATGCATGTATCGTTTTGTATTTGCATAATTAAGTGCGTGCATGCATGTGATTGAGAAGCCTGAATACGCGTGAGAAGAAGGGGGAGGGGGGTGGGGCTGGGGGGGGGGGGGGGGATGAGAGAGTGAGGTGTGGAACACATTGACCAAGTAGGATTTTTTCCCTCCTGTGGGTGTTGGGGGTAAGAATGCACCCACCGCGTCTCCCTATGCGATTAGCAAGAGATCAATAACCAGGGCATCGAGGCTTGACTTGCTCTGACTCAAATTAGCTCTGATATTTGTGATTATGTAGCCTCTAAAGGCTTATAATATAGCTGAAAGAGTCGTTGTCATCCACATTCGGCGACACTGTACCCGAGTTTTGAAATCTCGGCCTTACAGTCACGTGAATCGCACGCCCGGGGAGTTATGCTAAGATCCGGCCGCGTTAATGTATCTGCGTTCTGTGACAAACGTCTTGCTCGGCGATACCGTACTCCATGCACCTTAACGGTCCGCGTGATTCGGGTGTAATCTTAAGCTAAACGACGTTTATAAATGTCTGTTCTCGAGAGAAATGCCGAGATTTGATACTCGGGTACAGTGTCGCCGAATGTGGATGACAACGACCATTTTGAACCTCTCATTCGTTCAAACATTTCCAGAATTTTGTCTGATGAACAATGAAATTCTTCTATAGAATCTGAAACTTGCATACTCTACTGAATCATGCCTCGGTGCATAGATACTACGAGTGGCCATATCATTCTTTAAATAAATTCTTCAAGGCCGCCTGTTTTAATGGAGTAACACTCACGCCTACTTCGCCGTGACAGCAGTCTTGTCTAACCAATCAGGACGCAGCTTTGGTCGAGTTCCGCGTCCTGATTGGTTAGATATGATTGCTTCTCCAGCAAAGTACGCGTAGGTGTTGCTCAATGAAAACAGGCCTTCAAATTCGCACACAAAATCTCACAACACCTCACAACACCTCACAACGCCTCACAACACCTCACAACACCTCACAACATCTGAGGCATCATCGTAGTTGTGGCAGTTTCTGTAGCTGCATCTTTGAGAGAGAGAGAGAGAGAGAGAGAGAGAGAGAGAGAGAGAGAGAGAGAGAGAGAGAGAGAGAGAGAGAGAGAGAGAGAGAGAGAGAGAGAGAGAGAGAGAGAGAGAGAGAGAGAGCGATTCTAAGTCGCGGGTTAGTCTACACCACACACTACAACGTAGTGCATTGCACATTTATAGTGTTTTTACAACCAGGCACTACAAACCACCAGTGGGTTGGTAGTAGGAATAGATCCACCACGTCTCACTGTGGGTTGATAGTAGGAATAGATCCACCACGTCTCCCTGTGGGTTGGTAGTAGGAATAGACCCACCACGTCTCCCTGTGGGTTGGTGGTAGGAATAGACCCACCACGTCTCCCTGTGGGTTGGTAGTAGGAATAGACCCACCACGTCTCCCTGTGGGTTGGTAGTAGGAATAGATCCACCACGTCTCCCTGTGGGTTGGTAGTAGGAATAGACCCACCACGTCTCCCTGTGGGTTGGTGGTAGGAATAGACCCACCACGTCTCCCTGTGGGGAGGTAGTAGGAATAGACCCACCACGTCTCCCTGTGGGTTGATAGTAGGAATAGATCCACCACGTCTCCCTGTGGGTTGGTAGTAGGAATAGACCCACCACGTCTCCCTGTGGGTTGGTGGTAGGAATAGACCCACCACGTCTCCCTGTGGGGAGGTAGTAGGAATAGACCCACCACGTCTCCCTGTGGGTTGGTAGTAGGAATAGATCCACCACGTCTCCCTGTGGGTTGGTAGTAGGAATAGACCCACCACGTCTCCCTGCGCTTTCGTAGAAGACGAGTAACTATGGAAATCGAGACTTGACTCGCTTTTACTCTGACCATTTCTGGGGATTTTCGTGGTCAATGACTTTACATGGCCTACAAGGTCTGATAGACCATTTAAAAAACCTCCTCAGTCCAGTGCAATCCAAGTAAGCATCCCTTACCACTTAAAAAAAATATTGTTCGAAATAGACGAATCCACACATACTTTTGTATTTAACCTTCCAAAAAAGCTCACCACCACAGAAGGATTTTGCCCCTCCAATTGTAACGGAAAAACACTTTTCCGGCGGGGCAAGCACCTGCCTTTTGAGCGGCCGCTAAATGGAACACCACGGCTTCGTGTTTTTGCCGGGGTGCAGCTCTCGAGCGCTGATTCTGCTGTTTTTCTCGGGTGGAGTGGTGCTCGAGCGGACGCCCCTGGATCGGGTATCGGTCTGGGCGAGCTCCAGCCTTCCCCCACCCGCCAGCGATGGTTCAGCTGCAAGTTCTTGGCCAGATAAATCGCCTAACTGCTCATGCTCATCCCAGCAAACCCCAGTCCTCAATACGAACCCCTGGCTGACCTGACCGGTGTCTTCTAAGTTTGATGCTCCCTGTATAATTAAATTAGCGTGGTATTTGCTCTCAATTTATTTATGTTTAGTAATATGTTTTCGACTCTGATGTAACATTATCTTGAGGAGACATGGCGCAGACTTTTTATTTTCGCAGAGATTTCACAAGAAGTAGAAGGTACAAAGTAAGAAATACTTTTAAACAGCTATTTAAAGGAACATAACAGAGAGAGGGATAGGGAGTAGGTAAGCGAGAAAGAAACAAAGAAACAAAGAAAGGAAAAGAAAAGAAAGAAGAAAAAAGAAAGAAGAAAAGAGAGAGAAAAAGAAAAAGTTTTCAAGTGGAAAGAATTTGTGAACCGTCATTTAATAAGATAGGAGACGGAAAAGGAGAAAGGAAGGGAGGGAGGAAAGAAGAAAGAAAGACAAGAAAGAAAGAAAGAAAGAAAGACAGACAGACAGACAGACAGAAAGAAAGAAAGAAACAAAGAAAGAAAGAAAGAAAGAAAGAAAGGTGCTTAGGGAAAGACCTACATGTATGACAGTTGGGAAAGACCAGCAAAACTATATTGGGAATCGGGTAATCCGGGCATGTAAGACCGAACAAGCAGCCGCTTATACAGGGTAGTATAGACAGGAGAAAACAAAACGGACCATAGTAGCTCAGCTGGTAGAGCACTTCGGGCGCTACGCAGAAGGACGTGGGTTCAATCCCCGCCTGTGGTCCCACATTTTTCCTGACTGGCCCTGGCGGGGCTTTGGCTCTGTATGTTAAAAGAACGGAGGTTAGAAAGACGGAGAAGGAAAAAAAATCATTTGTAAGCATTCCACAGTTTGCTTTCTAATGAAGCACTGAGTCGTCGCGCAATTATCAGGAAAAAAATACATGTGCAGATAATTTTTAGTCGAGTAATCCAAGTGGTCATTATCCAGCTGATAATATCATTAGAGCAATTCTTCTCACTGGACAAAGTCAAAAGGCGTCAGAGTGGTTGTTTTAAGAATGGTTTTCGGAAAGTGACGTTAAAAACTGGTTCCACGTAATATATCAATCTAAACACTGGAATAATGCTATTTGTACAATAATTACTCTAATGGCATCCGTCACTGTCGTTTTCCTCATCGTTGTAGTGGTATCGATGGTGGTTGTCGTCGCCGTCGTCGTTGATGTTGTGATCGGCATTTCCTCTGTGACAACACGAGAAGCAAACAAGAAATCTAACCAAGAAAATTTCACCTCCGATCCCCCAGAAGAGCAGACTACAAACCGCACCGAGTGCTTGGTAAGTATGGAAGCTGGATTCAAGAATCGATCCACGAATCCCTGAATGATGGCCATTAAAAATGACATGTCGGAGAACGTTGTTTAACAGCGTATCAAAAACCACACGCACACACAAACGGGATTCAAAACTACCCAAAACATTTATAGTCGTGAGAGGAAGATGAACCTTCAGTGGTTCCGTATTGCATTCGATCTATCCTTGGAGTTTTCCCCACGGTGCACAATAAAATAAATGGTCGCATTTTTCATGAAAACCATCCTGCCTGTCCCCAGTCGCGACGCTCCACGACCGTTCCGAACCTACACATCTCCACAGCGGGCCCTCGCACAGCGGAGACACCGACCAGGCGGTCACGTTTCTTGAGCATGCGCATCGCGACATTTTTCCTCCAGCGGCCTCGCATTGACTTTGCAAATGGCGGCGGATCACGTGATCGATAGCGCGCGCTCTCTGACGTGTGACGTCAACGTGGGCGGGCGTCGTCTTCCATTAGGCGTAGAGATGAGAGGGCGGGAAGTTTGCTCACCTGGCTGCCGCCGTGGCAGGGCGTCCACTATAAATGCGGCCGCCATAATGGAGGCATAAGCATCTTCTCCACAGACCTGTCCTGTCTCCCAGAGCTTGCCAGCTTTGCCATGGGTGAGTGGAACCCTCGGAGGGTCTGTCTTTGTGATGCCTGTTTCATAGCATATCCATTGTCATCTGTGCTTCTTATTATTAAGAGACCGAGATTCAGAATGAATGATGCACATTGCAGTTCACGAGAGTCTTCAAGTGACAAATAAAGTATTTCTCTTTCCCCTAATTCAAAATGTCACTTTCCTTGCCTCGTGTACGCAAAGTGGAGAATCTGGCTACCCGTGTACGTCAACGCTATCAATATTTGGAGTGAGTTTTTTCCCCCCTAGGGGGCCAAGTTCGCCATAAATAATGACTGCCTAATTACTCATGATCTTTCTTTTCGGAGTCTCAGCGTGCTATATTGTCAAGTCTACCCGCGTATTAATCTCTGATAAATTATTTGCGCGAATTCTGATGGCTAAGGTATTGTGGAGATGACAGATACTGTCAACCATTGTTGGCGCAGTGAGGCTATTTGAAAATTGCACCAGTCTTTTCTTTTCGACTGCCACCCTGTAACAAAGCAACTGGAGACGTGCAGATGACACTGTCAATAACCACTTCTCTCTCGTCTGGTTGACAATCATGGGACAGTCCTTTGGAGCAGTTGCTTTCCCTGTCTTCAAGACAGACAACCCAGAGCCTTGTCCTCGAATGTATAACTTTGCAGTCAGAGATTTATCGACCTTGGCAGACACTGGATGTGCGACCCACCCAAAATCATTTGTGGTTATGGTAACCCGACCGACTCTTATCTTTTCTGCCGACTTTTAAAAAATCATGATAAAAAGGAAGAAAAAACATAAAAGGTAAACAACAAACTGCGTGCTTTCCCATCTTCCCTATAAGCACTATTTATGTATTTATATTTTTTAAGAAATTAAATAGCATTTTCTGCAAAAAAGACATGTTTATTTATGTTCAGATTAATCTAATGTACATGAATACATGACATTTCTTCACACACACACACCTATACACACACATACACACACATACACACACATACATACACACAAATTCACACACAGACACACACATACACATACACACACACGTAAACACACGCACATACATACACACACACACACACACACAAACACACATACACACATACACACACAAACACACAAACACACATACACACGCATACACACACATACACACACACGTACACACACACACACACACACACACACACACACACACACATACACACACACATATATGTGAGCAGTTTCAATTTGGCCTCTTTAAAAAACAAAACAAAGGTTAGGCCTACCTACCTACATACTTGTTTGTGGCCACCTTCACTTAACCATAATTCTTTCTCTAAGTCTTTGCCTCACCAAGAGTCGTGCTATGGTGGCTTGAAGACTTCAAAATGAATTCACTTTATTCTGATGACATGCACGGAAAACAATCCTTCATCTTGACGCGGCATGCAATGGCGGGACACGAAGAAACAAACTGGATATAACGACTGTTTTTCGAATCGAATCAAAATGAAATGAAATTTTGGTGATCACCATCACCATGGAAAGCAGTGACTGAGACTGCACGAACACTGGAAACTACGAATGAAAGACTAAAGTAGCGTCTATATGTGTGGTTTATTTAATGACGGCTGCCAAGGTCCAACTTCAACCATGACGGCAACGACGGCGACGACCACGATGACGATATGATGATGGCGGTGATGATGATGATGATGATAATGATGATGATGATGATGATGATGATGATGATGATGATGATGATGATGATGATGATGATGATGACGACGACGCCGGCGATATGATGATGGTGGTGATGATGATGATGATGATGATGATGATGATGATGATGATGATGATGATGATGATGATGATGATGATGGTGATGATGGTGGTGATGGTGGTGGTGGTGGTGGTGGTGGTGGTCATGGTGGTGGTGGTGGTGGTGGTGGTGGTGGTGGTGACGACGACGACGACGACGACGACGACGACGACGATGCTGCTGCTGCTGCTGCTGCTGCTGCTGATGATGATGCATCATCAGCCAGGATGATATGAACCTACAATAGGACTATGGCAATGATCTTCAGAAAGCAAGAAAACTTTGCGTGACACTAAGTGATCGTCCTGAAGTCATCGCCTTTCACGGTTCAGTGACCAGGGCTCAACCCTTGCGGGAGATACCATACAGTTCTGTCCATAACAGCCCCAGGAAAGTCACTTCTCCATACAGCTCCTTGACTTGTGTACGCAAAGAACATGACCTCTTCGAGCAGATCTTGTCCATAGAATTACAGCTACTGTTACCTCACTCTTTCAGGTCCCCATCGACACACGACTGTTTGTTATGTCCAGTAGCTGGCGAAGTCGATAAACCTCAGTTGCCAAATTTATATTCACGGTTAAGTCACTGAGTGAGCCGAGTCTCTTTAAGAGAGAATGCAACTGTTCCAGTGGCTGTCTCATGATACTTTACTGTATGCCATTGACTTGTTTTACCACTGACGTATCTGACTTTATCGTGATTCTATTCAAATGAAGTGCCTCACTTTTCTCAACTAAAACTCCCTTGTGGCTTGCTTATCTAATAAGTAAAGTGCCTTTTATAATGAATGTAGTTATATATTGCGAGCCAGAATGCGTGTTACCTTCGAAATTCCGAAAGGCCGGGTCTGGAGAGAGAGAAAGAGAGAGAGAGAAAGAGAGAGAGAGAAAGAGAGAGAGAGAGAGAGATTGATTGATTGATTGATTGATTGATTGATTGATTAGCTTTATTTCGGCCGACGACCCTTCATTATAAAATAGTTTACATACATCATTAAGATAACAACAGTATCATTGTACGATCTACAAATAGAATTTACATCTTCGGTTGCGCTGATGCAATTCCACGTTCTTCGATTTGGTATCTCATTCGACATCACAAATGTGACTGGTAAAACAAATATGTGCTTACAAGTTAGGAACTAATTAGGAATTGTAGGTCACCCCATATGATTTGACCCTGACATGTAGTCTCACATTGCGTATAAAACAGTTGTTTACAAACATTTTGTACAACTTTTGACTCATTTACAGCACTTTTATTAACTGGAATGCATTAAAATTGGACGGACATTGAATTGGAGATTCAATAGTATATACATCGGTTAAAATACAACACAGTAAAAGAGAGAGAGAGAGAGAGAGAGAGAGAGAGAGAGAGAGAGAGAGAGAGAATGAACGAACGATCGAACTTGTTTATTTGTTAGTCCACCGGCCTGTCATAACGGAAACACATTTTTAAAGGTCTCTCGGCCCATTACAAAAGGAAGTAGAAAAGAAAACATAAACCGGTATGTACATGACTGGGTTCAAGACTGATGTTCAGTCTTGCAAGTTACAACGCGACCGAAGAGGGGGGAAATGTGACATCGTCAATTTTCAACAGTGAGCTTGCTTTTCCCGCATCATCCGCTCACCCTGCTACCGTTGGTCTTGCTTCGCTGTAGACCTCCCTCGCGTCTTCCTCATGCAACCGTGCCGCCCATGCCGCCTGAGAAGTCGTTGCATCTGTTGTGTCTGTCAGCTGTCGCTGTCGGTTGACCTGCTTTGAAGCTCTTGTAGATGGAGGCTGTGGTTGTGGTACAGTTGAATAATCAAGTGTCTGACGATTGGGATGAGATCGATTGCTGGTGAGATCTTCAGTAGGTGATGACTTGCGGGATGTGTTTTCAGTGACTTGCACATGTTCATCGGTATGGGCAGATGGATCCAAAGCACGAGTTGCAGCACTACCTCTCTCGTCCTCGCCGGATTTTGTCAGTCTCTGTAGATCGTCCTGTAACTTGTTCTGGTATGCTTCAGAAGCTGCCTCCAGTTCTGCTGTGAAGTCCCTCAACCACTCTGGTTCCTCCCTTGATGGCTGATCTGTTGCAGTATCACCGGTGACAGTGATTTCGGGCTCACTTGTTTCTTCTGCTACAGAGTCCACAGTGCTGTTTGCAAGGTCAAAGGCCTTTGAAGTGCAAGGGACTGATGACGTAGAGGCCCGTGAAGCACGTGCAGTATCATCAACACTGTCGAATTCAACATTCGCGACATTTTCAATATTATTTTCAAGACAGCTTGGTACGTTTTCTGCTCACCCAAACCCTGGTGTCTCTGTGCACGCAGCTGGTCACGTCGGAGCTGTGCTGGAGGCTTTCTTCTCCAATATCCTCGGCGGGTATCGTTTTCGGGCAATGGCTGCCCGCCGCTTGGCTTATATATAGTTTGTTCTATTTGTTCTATTGGATCTTAGTTTTTGTTTTTTGTTTATGTGTGTAGTGTGTGAGTTTTTGTAGGAATGTGGTGTTAAGTGGTTATATGAGTGTTGATTCTTTGGATTGTAAACGCCATGAGCTTGCCTGTCAAGGGAAGGTATGTGCGTATGAATAAATTATTATTATTATTATTATTATTATTATTATTATTATTATTATTATTATTATAAGCGTAGCACAACGACGATGCTATCAGACTTCCCTGCCACTTTCTACGAGGACAGCTCATCCGAGGCAAGCAGCGAGGTCAGCAGTACCTCAACAGCTGTTGGAAAACCAGCAACTGGCATAGCGCTGCTTTTATTTCACTCACAGGGAGTAAAATAAGCAGACCCGAAGTGAACGCGTGCTCTACACTAGTCGCCACCTGTGCGGAGTTAGAGAGAGAGAGAGAGAGAGAGAGAGAGAGAGAGAGAGAGAGAGAGAGAGAGAGAGAGAGAGGGAGGGAGGGAGGGAGGGAGGGAGGGAGAGAGAGAGAGAGAGAGAGAGAGAGAGAGAGAGAGAGAGAGAGAGAGAGAGAGAGAGAGAGAGATGGACAGACAGACAGGCAGGCAGGCTGGCAGGCATGGAGGCAGGCAGGCAGGCAGGCAGACAGAGAGCATTGCATTTGAAGGAAGAGGAAGAAAAGGAAAAGATCAAACGGGCTTTAGGCAGGCTGCTAGAGCCTTAGTGTTCTTGTCTGGACGGCGTCTCCCTCTCCTCAGCGTCCGCATCATAACCATTTTATGAATGCATTTGTAGTCTACAAAGTCGTCACATCTGCCCAAAACTAGTTAATGGTTGGCTCAACGCCTATGACGTGCCAAAGAACAAAAAATCGTCCTAAAAGGAGCTCCCTCAACCTGCCATCATGTTTACAGTATTACAAAGAAAAAACCCTTGAGGCGGGTTTCCAGGATAGGTCAGCAAAAGTGGTCGAAGGCAGTCCAACTGAGGCACGTTTCGTTTCGAAAGGTATGAGGAAAAACATGTTCAGAAACGAGCAATCACTGCGGGCACTCGCAAACCCAAAGCTTTTATCTCCTACATAAACCCCTCCACATATCTGAACATTGTGTTGTAATCCCGTTCGAAAGGAAACGCGCCTCTGGTCCCGCGAGAGGATCGAGGAAATGTGACGCGTGTGGAATGCTTGTGGGAATCGCGCCTCTGCTCTGCTACGTGGCGTGAGTACGGCAAGGCGAGTGTTGTTGTCGTTGTCGTTGTCGTTTCAGGTCAAACGTTGCCAGTGCACGTGGCATTAGTACGGCAAGGCGAGTGTTGTTGTTGCAGGTCGAACGTTGCCAGTGGACGTGGCGTTAGTACGGCAAGGCGAGTGTTGTTGTCGTTGCAGGTCGAACGTTGCCAGTGCACGTGGCGTGAGTACGGCAAGGCGAGTGTTGTTGTCGTTGCAGGTCGAACGTTGCCAGTGCCTGTGGCCTGCGAGGTGTGCGGCGACAAGAGCTACGGCAAGCACTACGGCGTCTACTGCTGCGACGGCTGTAGCTGCTTCTTCAAGCGCAGCATCAGGAAGAAAATCACATACACCTGCATTGGTACGTCTGCCTGTGACCCGCCACCCAGCACCAGTCCTAACTCCTTTTTGTTGGCGTTTGGAGATGCAGATTTTGTTTGTTTGTTTGTTTGCAAAATAAAATCTGCATTATATTGTGATAACTATATTATCACTGTATGATTAAACTAGTAGAAGTTATATCCATTTAAATACAGGAGTCATTCCAGCGGCAATTATGTGAAAATGGCCTCTGTAGTTATCATACCCCGGTGCTACATAGACAGTGCAAGGCAATAAAAATGTTGATTTCTCTCACTTGATTAAAAGTAGATTACTCTTCAAGCAAAATGTTCAGGGACATTAAAATGTCGTGTCCTTGGCATACATATCTGCAAAACATTTAACTAACCAAAGGCTTTACCCCATCACGATTGGACGATGTGCAAAGCGCAGTGCCGTGGTTCTTCCCTGGGACGGGAAGAATCTGGGTCTATAGAAATAACGCTATCACGTATTTCTGCATGTATCGCCAAATGACCTTGCACTGGCTGGAACGGTTTAGTGCTGGCGGGTAACTTTTCTCGGATTTGACACACCACAAATACTTCCTCCATAGCCGCATTACTGGCACGTGTTAAATGGCATTTCAAACAAACGTACTCGTTCCTAAATGAGAAGCTGACGTCTGTGCCGATTCGTGACACGGCCCTCACTTGATACCACGGCGATTTGAATTGATTTGACATTTAATGAACTAAAAAACTTTTCGTGGTTAAAACTGAGGCACCAGAATTCGCGCAGGCATGTACATTTTCAGGAGACATGGTTATCTAGGTTGGCCTCTCTTACAGAAGTGAAAACATACCAGTCATTGTGCTGCTTGACTGTGAACAAAATTCGCAGCCGTCATCTTTCCAAGATCCCTAAAATTTGCACCAGAGTGCCTTGTGGCATCCAATTTTCCTATCATTTCTCACATTTAATTTTACATAGATTTTCCCCCGGGACTTTGGCAAATGTGCCGTATTTATGAGTAGAGAATGTATGTGTAGATGCATGACAAACATTTTTATGAATACAGCAGAAGTTCCGAGATTGTCATTTGTCATATGCGAACAGGAAAAGGCAGCTGCGTCATCGACAAGGCCAGGCGAAACTGGTGTCCCAACTGTCGCCTGCAAAAATGCTTTCAAGTCAACATGAACAAGAACGGTAAGTCCTTTCCCTTCTTTACCTGACAGTGCCCTTGTGTCAGACGAGCTGTAGTTTATATCGATGGAGACCGGGCGGACGGGCGGGCGGACGGACGGACGGACGGGCGGACGGACGGACGGACGGACGGGCGGACGGACGGACGAACGAATGGACGGAGAAACGCTTGCTCGTCAGAGACCCAAGTGGACAACGCGAAGAGGCCATCTCAGAAAATCTGCATTGGACAGTTAATGCGAGCCTGGAGACTGTCACTGAATGAAAGATCCAGAGAAATTACAGTATGTATGAACTGCTCTTAATTGCACTTTACTGTAGGATAACGCGTTATGGTATGTATGGAGCATAGATTCTTATTACATGCAGGCTGCACTTGTGGTCTTATTTGACCTTGTTATACCAAAGTGTTCAGTCTCTTTCTCTGTTCACGAGCACCGACGTCTCTTACTGATCTCTTCAATCATCCCCAAACGAGTCATTTACTATCTCGCAACACCTTTATTCTATCACAACCTAGAGTAGACATTTTGAAAGGCAGTCTTACATACCCAAGTGCTATGATATGGAATACACTCCTATTGCGCTTAAGGAATAATACGTCTATGAAGTTTTTTTATAACAACCATTCGTGATTATCTATTCAATTAATCTCACTGCGGTACCCTGAGAACTATTTCGCCTGTTCATTTAACATGCTGTTGTTTCAACTTGAAGACTCACTAAACGAACGAACGAACGAAAATTTTTATTGATAAGGCCACCGGCCCATTTCAAGAGTACAGTACGGGTGGTAAACTTTAGTCACAATAAAAGCTGTCTCGCTCAACAGATTCAATAGCATCTTGTCTTCTCTTGAATGCTTTGTATACATATATATGCTAGTTGATCTGACATTCTTCATTTGTATATCGGAAAAAAGGTCTTTAATAGGATCATTTCTGTTTACATTCAAGACAGGTAAATATATATTTTCCCCTTATATCACTAAGAGCTGAACAATATAATAGAAAACGCGTTTCATTTTCTTCTTTTTCTCTGCATAATGGACATAAATACTCGTTAGTACCTCTCGAGTATCTGTATTTATGGATATACAACTCCGATAACCCCATCCTGAATTTGATGTATGCATCTCGAAATACTTTCTTGTCAAGAAAATATAGATAACATTCGGTACCAATGAATGCTTTAAAGAAATTGTAATATGAATACCGATCACTCTTTATGATTCGTAACTTCCATCCAGAATAAAAAATACTGATGAGTTTCTCTCTGATGTTTTTCAATAAAGCTGTCTCGTTTGTAACCCGCTGATTCAACCAGATCTCTTCGCAACCACATTCCACAAGTATATTCTTTACTTTGGAAACCCAAGATTGTTATTGTTAGATATATACATCATTTGGTAGACTCTGTAGGGTAATCGGTATTCGTCCATTTTTAATATCTTGAGCCAGAACTTAAACCTGCGTAGTTTGGCATTGACGGAAAGAGGAAAACGACAAGTATCCCCATAAACCATATCAATAGGTGTGCGTAAAGAAACATTTAAGAAACTCTTTAGAGCAGTCAAATGGACACCTTCTATAATGCGACAGTCATCAGCTCCCCATATTTCAGCCCCATACAACATAATGGGTTGAATCTGTGCATCAAATAATTTTAAAAACACGTCCGGTGATACCTGTGCAATTTTTCTCAGTGACCTCATCAGAAGTAAAAGTGCGGCTTTAGCTCTACAAGCCAAATCTTTCTGAATCTCGTTTGAACACAACTTAGTAGAGAGTACATTCCCTAGATATTTGTATTCTCTTACCACTTCAATCTGCACCTCACCTAAATACCATCTCTCATGTCTGGCCAAATGACCTCCCAACCTGTAAACCACTACTTTTGATTTATCAACATTAACTTGAAGACCAAGTCTACGGGCTGCGCTTTGAAGAAAGTTAATCTGATTTTGGAGACCTACCACTGTGTCCGAGAGCAGAGCGACGTCGTCTGCAAACAGCAGCAGAGCACTTATGTCTTGTATGTTGAGCAAGATCTGTACACCGAGTTTGCTATTTTTAGACATCTCTACAATTAAGGAGTTAATAAGGTAAGAAAATAAGATCGGACTGAGTTTGCAGCCTTGTTTTAACCCCGAAGAGGTCTCAAAGAAATCAGTTTGACCTTCCCACCCTCTGACGCAGTAACATAGCGATCTATACATGGCTATCATAATATTCAAAATTTTCCCCGAAATTCCATTTCTTCTCAAAATATTCCACAAAATACTCCTGCTAACGGTATCAAAGGCTTTCCTAAAATCAACATACCCAACATACAGTTTTTTGTGCATACACAGATATTTGTCAATAATACTATGAAGGACAAATATATTATCAACAGTGCTATATCCTTTCCTGAAGCCCGCTTGCTCTTCCCTAATTAGATCGTGTTGATCTGCAGAATCATGAAGCCGACAACAGACAATATGAGTAAACACCTTACTGAACGTGCTAGATAAGGCTGTACCTCTGTAGTTATCAGGATTGTCGTTCGGGCCTCGTTTGTGAACCGGAACAATAATTGCTTCAGACCAAACATCAGGAAACACACCATGATCAAATATAGCATTAAAACAGTCGGAGTAACCATGGAAGTATCAATTGTTCAGCTGATTTTAACATTTCAGCTAAAATGTTATCAGTACCCGCAGAGGACCCAACTTATAGGTGCCTTATGGCATTTGTTATCTCGGCCCGCGTAATGGGTGAGACTCACTAAACGAACATTTGTCAAAGGCATCTACAGAAATAGTTATCATTGTTTATCATGTTGTTCATACACCTTTGCCAACTGTTGTTCATAGATAAGCTCCTGTGTACTGTTTTTTTATCCATCCAGAATTGTCATTTCTTTCTGAGCAAGGACAATCTGTAAGATAGGCAGAAATGCTTAAAATTTCATCCTTGATAAATAAAGAATTAATCAAGCAATCAAGCAATCCTGTCTAACAGCGGTGCAGGAGGAGCGCGGACCCCGCAAGAACAAGGGCACCAGGAAAACTTCCTCCTCGTCCTCCAGCACCAGCCCGGGACAGCGTTCCGTACCCATGGCAACCGCCTCAGAAACCATCACCAGTGGGGCGGGGGTGTTGGGGGGGCTGGGGGGCATGGGGTGCCTGAGGGAGGGTCAGGCCACTTCCACCAGCTTTCAGCGTCTGGCCTGGGGGTCCTACTTCAGCGCCTTTAGACCCGTGCCCCCCCGACCCCCCTTCCTCCTCTACCCCCCCACCCCTGCCTCGTATTGGGCTGTCTCCAAGCTGGCTGAGAGCGTTCGATCCCAGGACAAACCCGACGGTAGCCATTTTTATATTTCCGTTTGTAAATTTGAAATGAAGTGCAGACTTCAGCGTGCGTATAATGTTCGTTTCGTTTGGTATTGTACATTTCTGGAACATCTTCATTAAACGATTTCTGGTGTGGTAACAGTTAATCAACACCAGACATACCTTGCATATCTCTCATCTGAAGATTTAAAAAAATTCTCAATGGCCCTTATCATCAGTTTAAGGACATATTATTTTTAATGTCTGCAATAGTATGCGCCTTTTCAGTGCGTCTTGCTAAAGCAACCAATATTCTTTCGCCGCCTGATTGCATTGTCTTCAATTAACGTTTATAGGGACTGTCATTTTCCATTACTTTACGTTATTTTTCAAAACAAATAAACAGACACACACATACACGCACACGAACCTACGCACGCACGCAAGGGGAGGGGCCGCTATTGCGGGGGGCCGCTATTGCGGGCTTTTTTTTCTTCAAAAGTTCTTAAGGCCATTTTGATTCTTTTGTCCTAAATCGCCTTAAAAATCATAAAATTTTTGTTACTTTTTTAATTTTTTCGGTTAAAACCCCCCCAAAAACAAACATTTTTGTAGACCATTTTGATTCTTTTGTCCCAAAACGCCAAAACAAAAATTGTATGTTTTTTAGGCGTTTCAGGAGGGTCAGAAATCTGCCGGTAGGTTCCGTAGCCGTAGTTTTTATCAATAACGGGTGAAGCTTTATATTCTAACTCCATCCCACGTTTGACTCTCAAGTGGTCCCTACGCCCCAACTCCAGGGCCCGACGCTGATGTTGGACACAAACGTGACAAAAAGTAACGCGTCCGGGTTTAGGTGAAACTCCCCGGACAGGCTAAGTCAGGCGGGGTGGCGGGTGCGGTCTAGGCTGAGCGCTATCGGTAAACCCCGACCAAGAAATTTTTGGGGAAATTTTTTGAAGAAAAAAAACGAAATAAATTGTTTGTTTTTTTAGTAACAAAAAATGTATCGTTTTTTAGGCGTTTAGGACAATAGAATCAAAATGGCCTTAAGAACTTTTGACCAAAAAAGTCCCGCAATAGCGGCCCCCCGCAATAGAGAGCCGACCCCCGCACGCACCAAAACACTCTCTCACACACACACACACACACACACACACACACACACACACACGATCATACGCACGCACACACACACACACACACACACACACACACACACACACACACACAAACACAAACACACACACACACAAACACACACAAAAACACGCACGCACACACACAAACACAAACACACACACACACACACATATGCTAACACACGCACGCACCCGAATAATAACATTCACACACACACTCACACACACACACACACACACACACACACACACACACACACACATGCTAACACACACACACACACACACACACACACACACACACACACGAACACGCACGCACACACACACACACACACAAACACACACACACACACACAAACACACACACACACAGAAACACGCACGCACACACACAAACACACACAAACAAACACAAACACACACATACACACACACGATCGTACGCACGCACACACACACACACACACACACACACACACACACACGCTAACACACGCTCGCATCCGAATAATAACATTCACACACACACACACACACAAACACGCACGCACACACACAAACACACACATACACACACACGATCGTACGCACGCACACACACACACACACACACATGCTAACACACGCTCGCATCCGAATAATAACATTCACACACACACACACACACACACACACACACACAAACACGCACGCACACACACAAACACACACACACACACACACACAAACACACACACACACACACACGCGCGCGCGCCTACAAACACCAAATCACCCATAACCCAACCAGCACTCGCATAGAGGCAGCGGAAACATTTACAGACAGAAAGTGACCGCACCCCTCTCTCTCTCACATCCACGTGATCACCCCTCTGTCTCTGCCCACAGCGCTGTGTCTTCTGACGGACGCGGCAGGCTTCCTGCATTCCACGGCGCAGCAGATTCTGCTGACCACGCTGAGACGCACTCACTTCAACCACATCTTCCGCTCCCTGCATCCCCACGACCAGGCTCTGCTGCTGCAGTCCAGGTGGGGTGAGCTCTTCCTCTTCGCCGCTGCGTACTGGCCTGTGGACATCGCTCGCCTGGCCTCCAAGGGCTCCGACAGAGAGGTACGGGACTACGTGTAGCCGCTGTCCGACTCTAACAGTGTAACTACAAGAATTGGCCTAACCATTTTCAGTTTCCTTCTTAAACCCTTTATACTGATTTGTTACGAGTCTGCCATAAACGTCATCCATTTATAACCTCTGGACAAGGCCAAATATATCCAGGAAGAAAGAGTTGAGGTGTGTTCTAAGTGGGCGTTGCACCCGAAGTGAACTTGGCGAACTTGTGTTCTGAAACTGTTGCGTACAAATAGGCCGAAGTGAACTTGGCGAACTTGTGTTCTGAAACTGTTGCGTACAAATAGGCCGAAGTGAACTTGGTGAGCTTGTGTTCTGAAACTGTTGCGTACAAATAGGCCGAAGTGATCTTGGCGAACTTGTGTTCTGAAATTGTTGCATACAAACAGGCCGAAGTGAACTTGGCGAACTTGTGTTCTGAAATTGTTGTATACAAAATAGGCCAAAGTGGAGTCGATGATGAAAATTACAGCCCACTATTTCCGCGACTTCCAAACGAAAGAGCGAGCTTATAATGACCAATCAGGACGCAGTTACGGTCTACTTCGTCCAAGTCCACTGCGAACTTCGGACACTTGGCAAACTCCCAAAACTACTCACGCAAAGCCGAAACGTCGGCGTAGGAGGCCAGAGCTTTGCCCATTCAGAACGCACTTCGCCCATTGAGAACACACTTTGCCCATTCAGAACGCACTTTGCCCATTCAGAACACACTTTGCCCATCGAGAACACACTTTGCCCATTGAGAACACACTTTGCCCATCGAGAACACACTTTGCCCATTCAGAACGCACTTTGCCTATTCAGAACACACTTTGCCCATCGAGAACACACTTTGCCCATTGAGAACACACTTTGCCCATCGAGAACACACTTTGCCCATCGAGAACACACTTTGCCCATTGAGAACACACTTTGCCCATTGAGAACACACGTTGTCCATTGAGAACACACTTTGCCCATCGAGAACACACTTTGCCCATTGAGAACACACGTTGTCCATTGAGAACACACTTTGCCCATCGAGAACACACTTTGCCCATTGAGAACACACTTTGCCCATTCAGAGCACACTTTGCCCATCGAGAACACACTTTGCCCATTGAGAACACACTTTGCCCATTGAGAACACACTTTGCCCATGGAGAACACACTTTGCCCATCGAGAACACACTTTGTCCATCGAGAACACACTTTGCCCATTGAGAACACACTTTGCCCATCGAGAACACACTTTGCCCATCGAGAACACACTTTGCCCATTGAGAACACACTTTGCCCATGGAGAACACACTTTGCCCATCGAGAACACACTTTGCCCGTCGAGAACACACTTTGCCCATTGAGAACACACTTTGCCCATCGAGAACACACTTTGCCCATCGAGAACACACTTTGCCCATTGAGAACACACTTTGCCCATCGAGAACAGACTTTGATTAAGAGGTATGTCGAGGTGAGAGGGAAGACGCAGCAGCCGATAAAACTTTTTGCCGTTCTGTAAAATTACTCGATTTGAAGATGCACGGTCGCCACTAGAGGGCGACGATGTACATGTATGTGATGTGGTGTTGGTGTGGAGTGGCAAAGTGCTGCGTGGTGTGTGGAAAGGTGAGTGAGTGAGTGAGTTGATGAGTGAATGAGTGAGTGAGTAACAGAAGTGAGTGGGGGTGGGGGGTGGGTGGGGGAATGAGCAAGCGAGTGAGCGTGCGAGTATATGAATAAATTGAGTTTGGAGGTGGGGGGTGGGGGTATTGCGTGCGCGAGCGTGCTTGTGTGTGTGCGTGTGTGAGTGTGTGTGTGTGTGTGTGTGTGTGTGTGTGTGTGTGTGAGTGAGTGTGTGTGCGTGTGTGTGTGTGTGAATTTTACTATATCTCTTGAATGTTAATTAAAACGGACGCAATGTTGCTTAGCTAGTAGGTCACACCCAAGAAAATCAGGAATTTTCTCGACGAATTTTTTTGTTGCTTGAACATTGTTTGGACAACCACACAAAATAAAAACTACAAAAGTTCATACATTTGTCGTTTGACGTATTTCTGGTGTAATTCTGCACATTCTTCTGTTTAGAATTAAACATTTTTAAAACGCTCTCAAGACTAGACCATACAGCAAAGCGGGTTGAGACTCATTGCAAGTAACAGTCACTGCACAAAGTCTCCACTTTTACCTTTACAACGCTCTCTCTTCATCTGCAGAAAAAACCAGACAGTGACCTTGAGGCTGTAGAAAAGGTCATCAACACCTGTCAGGCGCTCCACGCAGACGCGACGGAGTTACCGTTCTTGGAGACCATCATGATTCTGCGTCAAGGTTGGTAGTGTGTGAACTTTGCGTCAAGGTTGGTAGTGTGTGGACTTTGCGTCAAGGTTGGTAGTA